>RJWT010005325.1:0-31220 GCA_004365215.1 Cuniculus paca | reverse complement strand
TGTGTGGTCCCAGCACTCCGGAGGCTGAGGCAGGAGGATCCTTGTGAGTTTGAGACCAGCCCGGGCTACAAAGTGCGCTCAAGGCCAGCCTGAACATCATAGTGAGACCCTGTCTCAAAAAGACAATGGACTGGGATCTAGCTCAGTGACCTAAGTCCCTGCTTGGCAAGTTCGAGGTCATGAGTTCAATCCCTGGTGCCACAAAAAAAAAAAAGCAAGCAAGTATTCGTATTGAAATACCTTTCTTAGGGGCCAGTTTTGTAGTCTGTATAAGACCTGTGGCTGGAATTGGGGTCCACTACCTAGAGTAGTTCTTTTCTGGGAATCACCACCTGTGGAAGCAGCCCTTTGTTTTTCCTGTGGAAATTTTGCCTGGGAAGTTGCCTAGATAGCAGTCTTTCTCTGGAAGGTCCTGTCTCCTTTTTCGGCGTCTCTTGCGCTTTTCCTTTTTCTTTAGTTTTTGGTTGTGAGTAATACATGTTTGCAGTGTCTCATGATTACATTGCTCTTGGTGAGGTGGTACAAGTATGTGGGACCGTTTGATCCTTTTCATCCCTCCCACTCTGTGTGCTTCCCCTTTCTCCACCTCTTGGAGCTTCTCCTATTTGCAAGACATTTTTCTTCCTAATTCCTGTTGTGTGTTCTTTTGGCGTTACCTATATTTTGCGTTTCTCGGGGGAGATTTGTCTGATTTGTTTCACCAAACATGGTCTGAAGATGCATATACGTTTTTCTAGAAACGACTCATTTTTTTTCCAAAAATACTTTAAAAATATTAGTACATGTTTACAGTTCATGCAGTTTACAATCATCTTGGGGTGTGGGTACATGATAAAGCCTGTGGGGGTTTTTAGCCCTTTCCCTCCTCCAGTCTCTCCACTTCTAATTTAGTATCCTGATTTTTGTTTTTGTTGATTTTATTAATCTTAGGTGACGATATGACTCATAATGTTCACATTCACTAAAGTTATTAGGTTCTTTTACAGGGTATGTCTTTATTTTGTTTCCCCTTCCCCTCGTCCTGATCCCTAGCCCTTGTTTCCTCTTAGCACTTTTCTGTAGTAAGAGACCCATCACCTTGTTCTCTTCTATGCATCCTTTATTATTCTCTTTGGTTTGTATATTGCCTCTGTCAAATGAGAGAATCCATATAGTGTTTAAGGTTGTGGGTGTGGTTGGTTTCAATCAACATACTATTCTCCAGTTGCATTCATTATCTGACGGATGTCTCCAATTTGTCCTTTTTTTAAAGCAGAGTGGTGTTCCATTGTATGGAGATCACATTTTCTTTATCGAATTGTCTGTTGGTGGGTATATGGGCTGCTTTCAGAATTTGGCTGCTGTAGGTGGTTGTGCTACAAACATATGTATGTGTGTCACCCTGGTATGATGTCTTTTTTTGGGGGGGCACCAGGGATTGAGCTCGTGGCCTTGCGCTTGCCAGGAGGGTGCTTGGGCTGCTGAGCTAGATCCCTGGCCCACCCTTGTCTTTTTGACACGGGGTCTCACTGTGGCATTCAGGCTGGCCGTGGGATCACTTTGTAGCCCAGGCAGGCTGGTCTCGAACTCACACTGGTCCTCTTGTCTCGGCCTCCCGGGTGCTGGGGTTGCAGGTGTGGGCCACCACACCCGGTTTGGTATGATGTCTTGAAGTCACTGGTGAAGATGCTAAAAAGGGGATGGCTGGGTCATATGGAATTTCTGATTTCAGTTTTTTGAGAAGTCTCCATGTTGATTTTCATAGTGGTTGTACTGGTTTGCATTCCTACCAACAGTGCAAGATAGTTCCTTTTCAATTATATCCATAGCAGCATTTGTTGTTTGATTTTCTGGTGATTGCCAGTCTTTCTGGAGTAAGGTAGAATGTTAGCTTTCTTTTGGTTTGCATTTCTCTAATGGCTGGAAATGTTAAAGATTTTTTCACTATTTCTCTTTGAAGTGTCTGTTCCTTTCTGTTGCCCATTTCTTGACTGGGTCTTTGAGTTTAGGTGGTTTGATTTTTTTGAATTTTTTATGTCCTGTCTGGTGAAGGTAGATTTTATCTTGGGTTTGAAGACTTTATTTATTTACTTTTATTTTTTTGCGTCACCAGGCATTGAACTCATGACCTTGTGCTTGCTGGGCAGGTGCTTGGGCCATTGAGCTAGATCTCTGGCCCTTGTGTTTTTGAGATGGGGTCTCACTGTGCCATTTGGGCTGGCCTTGAGTTCACTTTGTGGCCCAGAATGTTCTCGAACTCATGGTGGGTATGCTGTCTCAGTCTCCTCAGTGCTGGGATTGCAGGCATGAGCCACCATGCCTGGGTGTAAACTTTATGGTTTTAAAAAAATTATTATATTTTTGAGACAGGGTCTTGCTACATAGCCCAGGCTGGCATCGAAGTCATGACGATCCTTCTTCCTCAGCCTCCCAAGTGCTGGGATTACAGATGTGGACCACTATGCCTGGTTCTAAACTTTGTATCAGTAAAAAACTAGAGATACAAATTTAGAAAAAGCAACTAAAATCTTTTTATTGAAGTAGAGAGATGAGGAGATAGACAGGTACCTTGTTGAAGTAAGGCAGGTAGACCAGAACCAGAGCAAGAAAGTCTTTGTTTTTATCCTTTTATTTTATGGGGAAAAAGGGACTATCCATTTGAGAGTTGCTGTAACTTGATTGGCTACTTTTGGCTCTGAGGCCACTGAGTTGGCCAATGTGACTTTTCATTGCCTACTTATAAATTCTTTAATACCCTCTGGTCTTCTTTGTTTTATCAAGGTGGTACTGAAACAGGTGAATGAAACTCCCAACCTAGTAGATGTTCGGCATGAGTTCATGTTTTCTAAAATTGAAGAATGAATTTTAGGAACAACAGAGGTTAAGAGCAGAATATATTTATTGAGAGAATAAAGCTTCTGTCTGAGGGACAGAAGGGGTCCCGAATGGGTTGCCAAAGACTCTGTCTTTTCTAGGGACTTTTATAGAGTAACACCATGAGGTGAGATGGGTCCAAGGTGGGGAAAACCTGGCAACTGGCAAGACAGGTGTTCATGAGGTGGGAGAGAACTATGGTCAACCAATAATTTTTTTTTTTTGCAGCACCGGGGATTGAACTCATAAACTTGTGCTTGCCAGGCAGGCACTTAGGCCACTGAACTAGATCCCTGGCCCTAACCAGTAAGATTAATTGCTCAGATAAAGTTGGTTAAGTCTGGGACAAAAGGCGGAAGTCAGTCCCATAGTAAGAGAGCATGCTTAAGGAGCAGTAACTCTTCCTGTAGGGGGTAGGGATAGTGACTCCTCGCTTTCTTCGGGTGCTAGAGAGCTATTTACGATATCAGTCCTTAGGATGTGGGTGCATTTGTTTGAACTTTTTTCTCGAGGCCTGGCCCACAGCACGACGTGTCTGTCTCCCCCACAGTTGCAAGGTTTCTGGTCCTCCTTCAACCACCCAGCCCTGTCTGACTGCCTATAATATTTCTATCTAACTCAGTTGTCTGTAGCAATACCTCAGAGTTATACCAGAGCCTCACATTCCAGGCCAAGTTAGTAATTAGAAATACATTTTAGTGCGTTAATATGGTGAGACAATACTATATATGTATATGTATATGTATATATATATATATATGTATATATGTGTGTGTGTATCTATAGGTGCATGAGTGTCCAGATATGCATATATATTTTTTATTCTAAGTGAGTATTTTTATAATATAGTCCCCTTCCCACATTTTCTCCTTTGCATTTAACGAGGTGGATAGGAGTGAATTGGGTCCTGGCTTCAAAGTCAGAACCAGCCCATGTCTATCAGCATGCACTAAATTAAAGCCAAAATGGTTCAAGGATCTAAATATCAAAATGGAAACACTAAATGTACTGGAAGAGAAAATAGATAGAAATCTCAAAGACATAGGTTTAGGCAGAGACTTCATAAAGAAAATCCAGACTAAGCTGGGTGTGGTGGCTCGGGCCTGTGGTCCCAGTGCTCGGGAGGCTGGGGCAGGGGGATCCTTGTGGGTTTGAGACCAGCCTGGGCTGCGGGGTGGTCTCATGGCCGGCCTGGGTGGCATGGGGAGACCCTATCTCGAAGGGACAAGGCCAGGGATCTGACTCGGCGGCCGGGGTGCCTGCCTGGCAGGTGAGAGGTGCTCGGTTCGGTCCCCGGTGCCACAAAAGGAAAGATAGAAAATCCAGACTGCAAGGGGAATATTATGAGAAATAAACAAGTGGGATCTCAATTTATTAAAAAGCTTTTGCACAACAAAAGAAATCACCAACACAGTGAAAACACAACCTATGGAGCGAGAAAAAAATTATAGCCAGTTGTCCCACAGGCAAAGGATTTATATCCACAACATATAAAGACTTGAAAAAGGTCAGACACCTCAAATTCATGGACCCAATCCAAAAGTGGGCAACTGAGATGAATACACACTTCTGAGATGAAGAAATACACATGGCAAATAAAAAATGAAAACTACATGAAAAAATTTTCGGCATCATTGGTCGTTTGAGAGATGCAAACTAAAACAACACTGAAATGTCATCTCATCCTGGAAAGAATGGCTGTTATCGGGAAATCAAGCAATAACAAATACTCGAGGGTCTGTGGGCAAAAAGGAACCCTTCTCCACTGTTGGTGAGAGTACAGACTGGTGCAACCCCTGTGGAGGTCAGTCTGGAGGTTTCTCAAAAAGCTAGGAGTGGAAGTCCCATTTGACCCAGCTATTCCGCTTCTGGGCATATTCTCAGAAGAAGTGAAATCATCTTACCACAGTGATGTATGTGCACCTATGTTTATGGCAGCACAATTTGTTATAGCCAAATCTTGGAAACAACCCAAATGCCCATCAATTGAGGAATGGTTAAAGAAGATGTGGGATTTTATACAATGGAGTATTACTCAGCTATAAAAAATGATCACATGGAGGCTTTTATAAGTAAATGGATGTGACTTGAGACCATACTCATAAGTGAAATAAACCAAACACACATGTGTAAACACCACATTGTCTCTCATGTGTAAATAACTGGAAGACTCAATAAGGTACAAAATTCCTGATAAATATGGAGAAATGGTTCTGAAATCCAATGGTGCTTTTCTTCTTGGATTTGAATGGTTTAAGTCCCTTTCCTACTATTTGAAAGCAATAAGCGAGAAGATCAGAAGAGCTCTTTTGAAAAATGAGACACTGCAGTAGTCATTGCTCATTTCTTGTTATCCGACTTGAAGACCTGAATGCTATTCTCTTTTATCTGGTTTTATACTACTTTGTTTTGTTTGAGTTTATTTTCTGTAAATGTATGAACAACCATTTTGAAGAAAGTAAGAGACACTAGGGCAACCATTGTTAATCTCTTGTTGTTATGTCTTGAAAACCTGTGTAGCGTGCAGTGTTCGGTTTGGAAATGCTATATTATCTTTGACACTATTCTGTTTTCTTTCACTTTTTTCATTCTGTTTTGTTTTGTTTTGTCCTATATTCTTCAAAATAGACAAAAAAAAGGCAAGATCCAGGCATGGTGGCGCATGCCTGTAATACCAGCATTCCGGAGGCTGGGACAGGAGGATCCCTGTGAGTTCCAGACCAGCCTGAGCTACAAAGGGAGCCCAAGGCAGCCTGAAGGGCATAATGAGACCCTCTCTCAAGAAAAAAAACAAACCAATGACAACATAAAAGCATTTTAAGAATGAACTATTCTCTGAAGAAATTGTGAGAAATATAGGTATTGTTTTTTGTTGGGTGATGGGACAGTGGCAACAATGGTTTCCTTCCTTACATTCTGAAGAAATTTTGCAGAGTGAGGTTCAAGGATGTCTATAATGAAAACATGTACTGGAAGAGGTCCATAAACACCAGGAGAAGTTTGGAAACAGCTCCAAAAAACTCAATCTGGAAACCCTACTCACCCACGTATTTATCCCCCTCCGTGGGAAATTCCTCAGAGTTAAAGACGTCATTCTATAGCAATAGAGGTCCACCAGTGTTCATAACAGCACAGTACATAAGAGCTAAACGTTGAAAGTATTCCACAGGCCCGTGAACAGATTAATTGATAAAGAACATTTTGTGTTTTTATACTGGAGTGCTACTCTGCCATAAAGAAGTATGGTACCGAGTCGTTGAAAGGAAAATGTATGCATTTGAGAACATAATGTTAGGTAAGTCAGAGGGACCACCTGTGCATCGCACGGTTTGTCTTCTGAGAAACCAAAGTGTACAGAACTAGCAGAGAATGGATAATGGGAAAAGGGAGGGTGGGTGTTTTCCAGGTGGGGGAGGGACTGGGAGGTGGAGGGAGGGAACTACAGGGTGGGAAAGGGGATGAAAGAGGATTGCATTATCTTGCATGCTTGTACGGACTCCCCAGGAGGAGGACGGTCATTATTTATTGCAAGCATGTATTGCCAAAGGCTGGGAATTGAGGGAGAAGGGAGGGGTACAACGGAGGTGGAGAGGGGAGACAGGACCTTTCAGAAAAATAGAGACAGGCTGCTGGGGTGCCTTGGCAGCCCCCCGGTTGAAATGCCAACCTGAAAAAAAATGGCAACCTAAAATACAAAAGGATTCCTTCCACGGTTGATCATTTTTAGAAAGGAATTCCTACAGCGATTAGTGGCACCCAAAGTCTAGCCACCAGCTTTCTGTGGACTTTAAAACTGGCCACAAAGAAGTTTGTTTATTTATTAATTGTCTTTTTGAAAGTTGGTTTTACCTAGCACTCCAGGCTGACCTTGAAAACACTGTGGCCCAGGCTGACCTCGGACTCTCAGCAATGTTCCAGTCTCGGCCTCCCGAGTGCTTGGATTACAGACACGCACCAGCACGCCTGGCAAAGAATGGAATTTTAATCGAACAACTTTCTGCAGATTTTTTTTTTGGAACCCGGAATGGAACTGGGGGACTAGAGCTTGCCAGGAATCTGTTGATATTTTTATCAAAGAAAGGACGAGGAAATACCCCGAGATCTTTTCAATAGCACCAGAGTGTCATTTAACGACAAATGAAACGTATATCGTGAAGAAAGGCCAAAAATTCATCTTTTTCCCAAGCTATGGGACCCAAAGACCCTCAATCAAAGTCTATGGGATCTAAGTGGAATGAAGATTCCCAAATGCGCTAAAACCAATCAAGTGGGTCAGCCAGATCAGCTCATTTACTGCAGATCCTGCAGCTGTGGAGGTGTCTGTTGACTCCCCTGGGAGCCCTGTTGGCTACGAAGGAGGCCAGAGGCCGGGCTAAGAGGAAGAGAGTGAGGGAGCCAAGTGAGAGGCCTGTTCAAAAGCCGGGCGGGTGGGAGCAGGATAGGGAGTCGCCACGGCACTGGCTAGAGGAGCGCGTTTTCAGGCGGGGAAGCACAGAGTAGACACCATGACTTCTGTCCCTTAGTCACAGCACTGTAAAATGCAGGACTCCCAGAGATTTTGGGTCTGCCACGCGCATGCGCGCAACAGCCCAACCCTGGGCCTCCAGGTGGTGCGTCCTTCCGGGGATGCAGTGACTTCCGGCGCTGTTGCTATGGTTCCCAGGGCGGGAGGAGGGAGGCTTCCTTAAGGGGCGGAGCCTTCAACGGGGCACACTTGAGTGGCTTTGGCGAATTCTGCGGTGTTCCATTAATTGCACTTGGTTCCCGTATAATTCATCTCTGGTTATTTAGTCCCAGAGGTTTGGCAAAAGAGAGATGTTAGCCTGTTGATGTAAAATATTCGTTCCTTCCACCGCTGGATGGCGCTGTGGTTCCGTGCTAAAGAGCTCCGTGTGTTTCACCCTCCTTTCTTGTTTTAAAAAAACGGCAAGAGCGGGGCCTGCTGGTTCCTCTGTGTGGTCCCAGCACTGGGGAGGCTGAGGCAGGAGGATCCTTGTGAGTTTGAGACCAGCCCGGGCTACAAAGTGCGCTCAAGGCCAGCCTGGACATCATAGTGAGACGCTGTGTCAAAAAGACAACGGCCTGGGGTCTAGCCCAGTGGCCTATGTCCCTGCCTGGCAAGTTCGAGGTCATGGGTTCAATCCCTGGTGCCACAAAAAAAAATAAAAAAAATCAAGCCAGTATTCGTATTGAAATACCTTTCTTAGGGGCCAGTTTTGTAGTCTGTATAAGGCCTGTGGCTGGAATTGGGGTCCATCCACCTAGAGTAGTTTTTTTCTGGGAAGCACAACCTGTGGAAGCAGCCCTTCGTTTTTCCTGTGGAAATTTCGCCTAGGAAGTTGCCTAGATAGCAGTCTTTCTCTGGAAGGTCCTGTCTCCTTTTTCGGCGTCTCTTGCGCTTTTCCTTTTTCTTTAGTTTTTGGTTTCTGTTAATACATGTTTGCAGTGTCTCATGATTACATTGCTCTTGGTGAGGGGGTACAAGTATGTGGGACCATTTGATCCTTTTCATCCTTCCCACACTGTGTGCTTCCCCTTTCTCCACCTCTTCGAGCTTCTCCTACTTGCAAGACATTTTACTTCCTAATTCCTGTTGTGTGTTCTTTTGGCTTTACCTATATTTTGAGATTCTCGGGGGAGAAACCATGTGATGTATAGGCTTCTATGTCTGATTTGTTTCACCTAACATGGTCTTAAGATGCATATACGTTTTTCTAGAAACGACTCATTTTTTTCCAAAATACTTTAAAACTATTAGTACATGTTTACAGTTCATGCAATTTACAATCATCTTGGGGTGTGGGTACATAATACAGCCTGTGGGGTTTTTTAGCCCTTTCCCTCCTCCAGTCTCTCCACTCGTAATTTACTATCCTGATTTTCATTTTTGTTGATTTTATTCATCGTAGGTTATGATATGACCTATAATGTACACATTCACTAAAGTTATTAGATTCTTTTACATGGTATATCTTTGTTTTGTTTCCCTTTCCCCTCCTCCTGATCCCTAGCCCTTGTTTCCTCTTAGCACTCTTCTGTAGTAAGAGACCCATCACCTTGTTCTCTCCTATACGTCTTTTATCTTTCTCTTTGGTTTGTATATTGCCTCTGTCAAATGAGAGAATCCATATAGTGTTTAAGGTTGTGGGTGTGGTTGGTTTCAATCAGCATACTATTTTCCAGTTGCATTCGTTATCCGATGGATGTCTCCAATTTGTCCTTTTTTTAAAGCAGAGTGGTGTTCCATTGTATGGAGATCACATTTTCTTTATCGAATTGTCTGTTGATGGGTATATGGGCTGCTTTCAGAATTTGGCTGCTATGGGTTGTGGTGCTACAAACATATGTATGTGTGTCACCCTGGTATGATGTCTTTTTGTGCGTGTGTGTGGAACCGGGGATTGAGCTCGTGACCTTGCTCTTGCCAGGAGGGTGCTTGGGCTGCTGAGCTAGATCCCTGGCCCACCCTTGTCTTTTTGACACGGGGTCTCACTGTGCCATTTGGGCTGGCTGTGGGCTCACTTTGTAGCCCAGGCAGGCTGATCTCGAACTCGCACTGGTCCTCTTGTCTCGGCCTCCTGGGTGCTGGTGTTGCAGGTGTGGGCCACCACACCCGGTTTGGTATGATGTCTTGAAGTCAGTGGTGAAGTTGCTAAAAAGGGGATGGCTGGGTCATATGGAATTTCTGATTTCAATTCTTTGAGATGTCTCCATGTTGATTTTCATAGTGGTTGAACTGGTTTGCATTCCTACCAACAGTGCAAGATAGTTCCTTTTCAATTATATCCATACCAGCATTTGTTGTTGTTTGATTTTCTGGTGATTGCCATTCTTTCTGGAGTAAGGTAGAACGTTAGCTTTCTTTTGGTGTGCATGTCTCTAATGGTCGGAAATGTTAAACATTATTTAACTATTTCTCTTTGAAGTGTCTGTTCCTTTCTGTTGCCCATTTCTTGACTGGGTCTTTGAGTTTAGGTGGTTTGATTTTTTTGAATTTTTTATGTCCTGTCTGGTGAAGGTAGATTTTATCTTGGGTTTGTAAACTTTATTTATTTATTTATTTTTTTGTGTCACCAGGGATTGATCTCATGACCTTGCGCTTGCCGGGCCGGTGCTTGGGCCGTTGAGCTAGATCTCCGGCCCTTGTGCTTTTGAGACGGGGTCTCACTGTGCCATTCGGGCTGGCCTTGAGCTCACTTTGTGGCCCAGGCTGGTCTCAAACGCACGGTGGTTCTGCTGTCTCAGCCTCCTGAGTGCTGGGATTGCAGGCGTGAGGCACCACGCCTGGGTGTAACTTTATGTTTTTAAAAAATTATTTATATTTTTGAGACAGGGTCTTGCTACATAGCCCAGGCTGGCATCAAACTCATGACGATCCTTCCTCCTCAGCCTCCCGAGTGTTGGGATTACAGATGTGTGCCACTATGCCTGGCTGTAAACTTTGTATCAATAAAAAACTAGAGATACAAATTTAGAAAAAGCAACTAAAATCTTTTTATTGAAGTAGAGAGATGAGGTGATAGACATAGTATTTTCCAGTTGAAGTAAGGCAGGTAGCCCAGAACCAGAGCAAGAAAGTCTTTGTTTTTATAATTTTATTTTATGGGGAAAAAGAGACTATCCAAATGAGAGTTGTTATAACTTGATTGGCTATCGTAGGCTCTGAGGCCATTGAGTTGGCCAATGTGCCTTTTCATTGCCTACTTAAAAATTCTTTAATACCCTCTGGTCTTCTTTGTTTTATCAAGGTGGTACTGATACAGGTGAATGAAACTCCCAACCTAGTAGATGTTCGGCATGAGTTTGTGTTTTCTAAAATTGAAGAATGAATTTTAGGAACAACAGAGGTTAAGAGCAGAATATATTTATTGAGAGAAAAAAAGCTTCTTTCTGAGGGACAGAAGGAGTCCCGAATGGGTTGCCAAAGACTCTGTCTTTTCTAGGGATTTTAAAGAGTAAAATCATGAGGTGAGATGGGTCCAAGGTGGGGAAAACCTGGCAACTGGCAAGGCAGGTGGGCATGAGGTGGGAGAGAACTATGGTCAACCAATAAGATTTTTTTTTTGCAGCACTGGGGATTGAACTCATAAACTTGTGATTGCCAGGCAGGCACTTAGGCCACTGAACTAGATCCCCGGCCCTAACCAATAAGATGAATTGCTCAGATAAAATTGGTTAAGTCTGGGAGAAATGGGGAAGTCTGTCACATAGTAAGAGAGCATGCTTAAGGAGCAGTGACTCTTCCTGTAGGGGGTTGGGATAGTGACTCCTGGCTTTCTTGGGGTGCTAGAGACCTATTTAGAATATCAGTCGTTAGAATGTGGGTGCAGTTGTTTGAACTCTCGTCTGGAGGCCTGGCCCACAGCACGAGGTGTGTGTCTCCCCCACAGTTGCAAGGTATCTGGTCCTCCTTCAACCACCCAGCCCTGCCTGACTGCCTATAATATTTCTATCCAACTCAGTTGCCTGTAGCAATACCTCAGAGTTATAGCAGAGCCTCACATTCAAGGCCAGTTAGCAATTAGAAATACATTTTAGTGCATTAATATAGTGAGACAATACTATATATTTATATGTATATGTATATATGTGTGTTTGTGTATATATAGGTGCAGAAGTGTCCAGGTATGCATATATATTTTTCATTCTAAGTGAGCTTTTTTATAATATAGTCCCCTTCCCACATTTTCTCCTTAGTATTTAATGAGGTGCATAGGAGTGAATTGGGTCCTGGCTTCAAAGTCAGGACCAGCCCATGTCTATCACCATGCACTAAATTAAAGCCAAAATGGGTCAAAGATCTAAATATCAAAAGAGAAACACTAAATGTACTGGAAGAGAAAATAGATAGAAATCTCAAAGACATAGGTTTAGGCAGAGACTTCATAAAGAAAATCCAGACTAAGCTGGGTGTGGTGGCTTGGGCCTGTGGTCCCAGTGCTCGGGAGGCTGGGGCAGGGGGATCCTTGTGGGATTGAGATGAACCTGGGCTGCGGGGTGGTCTCATGGCAGGCCTGGGTGGCATGGGGAGACCCTATCAAGAAGGGACAAGGCTGGGGATCTGACACGGCGGCCTGGGTGTCTGCCTGGCAGGTGAGAGGTCGTGGGTTCGGTCCCCGGTGCCACAAAAGGAAAGATAGAAAATCCAGACTGCAAGGGGAATATTATGAGAAATAAACAAGTGAGATCTCACTTTATTAAAAAGCTTTAGCACAACAAAAGAAATCACCAACAGGGTGAAAACACAAGCTATGGAGTGAGGAAAAAATTATAGCCAGTTGTCCCACAGGCAAAGGATTTATATCCACAACATATAAAGACTTGAAAAAGGTCAGACACTTCAAATTCAGGGACCCAATCCAAAAGTGGGCAACTGAGATGAATACACACTTCTGAGATGAAGAAATACACGTGGCAAATAAAAAAAGAAAACTACATGAAAGAATGTTCAGCATCATTGGTCGTTTGAGAGATGCAAACTAAAACAACACTGAAATGTCACCTCACCCTAGAAAAATGGCTGTTATGGGGAAATCAAGCAATAACAAATACTCGAGGGGCTGTGGGCAAAAAAGAACCCTTCTCCACTGTTCGTGGGAGGGCAGACTGGTGCAAGAACTGTGGAGGTCAGTCTGGAGGTTTCTCTAAAAGCTACGAGTGGAAGTCCCATTTGACCCAGCTATTCCGCTTCTGGGCATATTCTCGGAAGAAGGGAAATCATCTTACCACAGTGATGTATGTGCACCTATGTTTATAGCAGCACAATTCGTAATAGCCAAATCTTGGAAACACCCCAATGGCCCATCAATTGAGAAATGGTCAATGACGATGTGGTATTTTATAAAATGGAGTATTACTCAGCTATAAAAAATGATCACATGGAGGATTTTATAAGTAAGTGGATGTAACTTGAGAACATACTCCTAAGTGAAAAAAACCAAACTCACATGTGTAAACACTGCATTGTCTCCTATGTGTGAGAAACTGAAAGACTCAATAAGATACAAAATTCCTGATAAATATGGATAAATGGTTCTGAAATCCAATGGTGCTTTTCTTCTTTGATTTGAATGGTTTAAGTCCCTTTCCTACTATTTGATTGCAATATATGAGAAGACAGGAACAGCTCTTTTGAAAAATGAGACACTACAGTAGCCATTGGTCTTTTCTTGTTATACAACTTGAAGACCTGCAATGCTATTCTCTTTTACCTGGTTTTATACTACTTTGTTTTGTTTGAGTTTATTGTCTGTTAATGTATGAACAACCATTTTTAAGAAAGCAAGAGACAGTAGAGTAACCCTTGTTAATCTCCTGTGGTTATGTCTTGAAAACTTGTATAGATGTCAGTGTTCGGTTTTGAAATGCTGTAGTATGTTTGACTCCATTCTGTTTACTTTTGCTTTTTTTTTTTGTTTTGCTTTGTTCTGTTCTCTTTAAAATAAAGAAAAAACACAACGGTTTTGATGCAGGATGCAATTATTGCCAGCAATGTCAGGATATGTTCATTGACACACATATGCAAATCTTTGAGTCTTTCAAATCAAATATGGGGACAATTTATGATAATAGATTGTTTTTCATGCTGAGACCTGTATGGGTTCCAAAAAACTATGTGAGTCCCAACCCAGTAAAATTTGACGAATTAGATAACACTTTTATGTGTTTTAATAGGAATGATGGAGTATAAGTGATATTTGGTCTAAATAGTGAAATACAGTCTGTATAAAGAATGTGATAACTGTTACGATTGAAGAATAACGTTGCTGTACGTTTCTGGTTATCTGTGTAAGGTATGCAAGTGTTAACAGTACAGATATTCATAAGTTAACATATCCATGGGTAGAAAAAAAATAGCCTCATTGAAACTATAAGGTTTTCCATATTTAGATAAGATTGGAATGTTCACCTTAGTGCCTCTAAGATACTCTAGTGTTACGCATGTTCTCTTTCACATATACATCAACTGAGGTTTATAGGCCAACCACTAGAGAGAGTGATGGGCTCACAGGATTACCAATATTTTGTTCGCAGTCTTTCAAGTCCACAAGGACACAGGACACAAAAGGACCTCTGCTTGCCCCATTAAAAGTGTTTGTGTCGTTTCATCAAGGTTTATATGCGCCATAGATTGAAAACGCATGCTCTACCTCGGTGCCCAACCAGCCAAAATGATAGAGAGTTGATTGTCCTAAGTCAAGTGCATGGTTACTTTCGACTTTCGTTTCTCACTTTTTCTAAAAATTAATTGGCTGTGTGGGAAGATTTTACTTTTAGAAGCCTTCAAGACACTGTAGCGTGTTTTTTTTCCCTTGGCAAGAGGGATTGAACTCATTACCTCATTCTGCCCTGGCTGGAGATTTTGCCCCGTTGCCAAAATCTCAGTACTTCACTCAAGGGAGATGGTCTCACTATGCCTTTGATTCTTGACTTGAGCCCTCCAAGAATCCTAGGCGTTTCTCGAACTCACAGAGATCCCCATGCCTCAGCCTCAGGAGGGCTGTTGTTACATTCTTGAGGTACCAAGCCCGGCTCATCGAAATAGTATTACCAAAATTGTATAAATATCATTTTGGGTCTGGAGAGATTGCTGGATTACATTGAAGTTAATGAGTAAGAAATGACCGTGTGGTAAAATTAACCAGTTCGCTTGGATTGATTGGTGCCATCAGCTCCTTCCATAGCCTGAAGGGAAACACTTGAATTAACATTCTTTAATGTATATTATTATTGTGACATGTTCACAGTGGTCATTCTTAGGAGGTCAAATTTTCTAGACATTCAGTTTATAGCTGAAAAGTGCCCTGGTCCAAAGGTTTTCAAGCAGCTATGCCTTTTACTGCTTACTAATCGCATGATATATTCAATGAAATCGTGACTGCATTTGTACTGGTCTGGCAAATGATAAATCGGGGATAATAAATATTTGTTCGTATTCAGACATCTGCCTGTTCCAAAAACTTATGAGAGTTACCTGTCAGCAGAGGTCAACATGTTCGATAAAAGTTTTTATGTGTTCCTTAGGAATGATTCCCTAAAAGCTACGTTTTGGAACCTTAGGGAAATACAGGTTGTTTAAAGAAAGTCGGTAGATTTATGGTACAATGATATCTATGCTTTTGATTTTTGATATTCTCCATAACATAGGTATGTGTGAACAGTATAGATATCAATGTTACCTTGTTAAAACGTAGTAAAAAATTGGTTTCATTGAATCTTCTAAGGTGCTCCACATTGAGAGAAGATTGCAATGTTATGCTCAGTGCTTCTAAGGTAAACAATTGTCATGGATATTTTCTTCCAGATGCTCATCGCCTGAGGGGTACAGACCAACCAATAGAGACATGTGGTAAGAGGATAACCAATATAATGTTCCCAGGCCTTCAGGTTTCATGAGGACCCACGGCATGAAAGGACCTCTGCTTGCATCCTCCCAAGATTTTTCCATCATATTATCCAAGTTAATATGTGTCATAGTTTGAAAAGGCATCCTTGTACCTGGGTTCCCGACCGGCCCAAATGATAGAAACTTGATAATCCAAAGTCAAGTCTATTCTTCCTATTGCCTTGCAAGGCTCTATTTATGTAGCAATTAATGCATTCAATGTGAGACTTGAATGTTTGATCAGCCAGCAAAATGCAGCTTTTCTTTTTGTCTTTCCACAATCAGGTATTGAATTCATTTCCTCACGCTCACCTGACCGCAGGTTAGGTCACTGATTCAAGTCTCCAGCACCTGACTTTCTGAGAGTGGATCTCACTCTGGCTTGTGTTGTGGGCTTGAGCTCAGTTTGTACCCGAGGCTGGTATGGAACTCACAAAGGACCTCAAACCAGAGCCTCATGCATACTGGGATGACACGTGTGAGAGACCTCACTTGGTTCATCGAAATATTGTTTACAATGTAAAATACAGATCTTCTAGGTTCTGCAGTTTGTTGGATGGCTTTAGGTAGATGTGTAAGAAAGCAGCCATGTGGTAAAGTTCACAAGTTCTCATTTATTGATGGGAGCCATCAGTAATCTCCACAGCCTCATGGGTGGCAATGCAAATAACTTTCTTTAAAGCATATTATTGTGAAACTTTCACATTGCACATTCTCAAAGGTCCAATTTTCTAGACAAAGAATTTCCAATTGAAATGTGCTCTGGTACAATGGTTTTCATGCATTATTCTTTCAATTCATCTGGCACCACAAAAGACTTAGAATAGCAAAGGCACTTCTGGGCAGCAAGGGCATGACAGGAGGCATCACAATCCCAGACTTGAAATTATACTACAAAGCTACTGTAATCAAATCTGCATGGTACTTGAGTCAAAACAGACCTGAAGATCCATGGAACAGAGTAAAAGATAGACCCCCTAATACAAACACACTCAGCCACCTTATCTTTGACAAAGGGGCCAGTCATGTTCAATGGAAGAAAGATAGCCTCTTTAAGAAATGGTGCTAGAAAAACAGGCTTGCCATATGCTCAAAACTAAAATTTGACCTAAGCCTCTGAAAATACACTGAAATAAAGTCAAAATGGATCAAAGATCTAAACAATAAACCAGAAATATTACATCTGCTGGACAACAAAGTAGGTAGAAATCTTGAAAACATAGGGGTAGGTGGAGAATTCATGAACGAAAGTCAAACAGAATGGGAAACACTTCCCAGAATCAACAACTGGGATCTTGTCTTGTTAAAAAGTTTTAGCATGTCAAAAGAAATCTAAAACAGACTGAAAAGAAAACCCAGTATTTCCGAAAAAGTTTCAGTCAACTGCCTTCAGACAAAGGTCTTCTATGTAGAACATATAAAGAATCAAAAAATATTAGGCGCTCGAAATTCAAAGACCCAATCCAGAAATGGGAACGTGAGATGAAAACACACTTCTCATCTGAGCAAATACGAATGGTAAAGAAATACATGAAAAAATGTTCCGGGTCATTGTTCATTGGAGAAATGCAAATTAAAACAACTCTGAGATTCCATCTCACTCCAGAAAGAATGGCCAGGATCAAGAAAACCACCAATGATAAATTCTGGAGAGGCTGTGGGGAAAAAGGTACCCTTCTCCACTTTTGGTGGGAGTGCAGACTGGTGCGACCACTGTGGAAGTCAGTCTGGATGTTTCTCAAAGAGCTAGGAGTGGAAGTCCCATTTGACCTAGCTATTCCACTTCTGGGCATATTCTCAGAAGAACTAAAATCATCTTAACACAGTGCTCGATGTGAAACTATGTTTGCAGAGGCACAATTTGTAATAGCCAAATCTTGGAAACAACCCAAATGCCCATCAATTGAGCAATGGTTAAAGAAGATATGGTATTTTTATACTATGGAGTATTACTCAGGTATAAAAAAGGATCATATGGAGGCTTTTATAAGCAAATGGATGTGACTTGAGACCATACTCCTAAGTGAAATAAACCAAATACACATGTGTAAACACCGCATTGTCCCACTAGTGTAAGAAACTGAAAGACTCAATAAGATACAAAATTCCTGATAAACATGGAGAAATGGTTCTAATATCCAATGGTGCTTTTATTCTTTGATTTGATTGGTTTAAGTCCATTTCTTACTATTTTAAAGCAGTAAGTGAGAAGCTAGGAACAGCTGTTTTGAAAAATGAGACACTACAGTAGCCATTGCTCATTTCTTGTTATCCGACTTGAAGACCTGTAATGCTATTCTCTTTTATCTGGTTTTATACTACTTTGTTTTGTTTGAGTTTATTGTCTGTAAATGTATGAACAGCGGTTGTTAAGAAAGCAAGAGACACTAGGGTAACCCTTGTTAATGTCCTGTTGTTGTGTCTTGAAAACTTGTATAGATTGCAGGGTTCGGTTTGGAAATGCTATATTATGTTTAGTTCCATTCTGTTTACTTTCACATTATGTTTTGTTTTGTTTTGTTCTATTCTCATGAAAATAAAAAAAAACACAATGGTTTTGATGCAGGATGCAATTATTGCCAGTAATGTCAGGATATGTTCAATGACACACATGTGCAATTCTTTGAGTCTTTCAAATGAAATATGGGGACAATTTATGATAATAGATTGTTTTTCATGGTGAGACCTGTACTGGTTCCAAAAAACTATGTGAGTCACATCCCAGTAAAATTTAACGAATTAGACAACACTTTTATGTGTTTTAATAGGAATGATGGAGTATAAGTGATATTTGGTCTAAATAGTGAAATACAGTCTGTATAAAGAATGTGATAATTCTTACGATTCAAGAATAACTTTGCTGTACATTTCTGGTTATCTGTGTAAGGTATGCAAGTGTTAACAGTAGAGATATTCATAAGTTAACATATCCATGGGTAGAAAAAAAATAGCCTCATTGAAACTATAAGGTTTTCCATATTTAGATAAGATTGGAATGTTCACCATAGTGCCTCTAAGATACTCTAGTGTTACGCATGTTCTCTTTCACATATACATCAACTGAGGTTTATAGACCAACCACTAGAGAGAGTGATGGGCTCACAGGATTACCAATATTTTGTTCGCAGTCTTTCAAGTCCACAAGGACACAGGACACAAAAGGACCTCTGCTTTCCCCATTAAAAGTGTTTGTGTCGTTTCATCAAGGTTTATATGCGCCATAGATTGAAAACGCATGCTCTACCTCGCTGCCCAACTAGCCAAAATGATAGAGAGTTGATTATCCAAAGTCAAGTGCATTGTTACTTTTGACTTTCGATTCTTATTTTTGCTAAAAATTAATTGGCTGTGTGGGAAGTTTTCACTTTTAGAAGCCTTCAAAACACTGTAGCGTGTTGTTTTTCCCCTTGGCAAGAGGGATTGAACTCGTTACCTCATTGTGCCCTGGCTGGAGATTTTGCCCCTTTGCCAAAACCTCAGTACTTCACTCGTGGAGAGACGGTCTCACTATGCCTTTGATTCTTGACTTGAGCCCTCTAATTATCCTAGGCGTTTCTCCAACTCACAGAAATCCCCATGCCTCAGCCTCAGGAGGGCTGTTGTTACATTCTTGAGTTACCAATCCCGGCTCATCGAAATATTATTACCAAAATTGTATAAATATCATTTTGGGTCTGGAGAGATTGTTGGATTACATTGAAGTTAATGAGTAAGAAATGACCGTGTGGTAAAATTAACCAGTTCGCTTTGATTGATTGTTGCCATCAGTTCCTTCCATAGCCTGAAGGGAAACACCTGAATTAACATTCTTTAATGTATATTATTATTGTGACATGTTCACAGTGGTGATTCTCAGGAGGTCAAATTTTCTAGACATTCAATTTATAGCTGCAAAGTGCCCTTCTCCAAAGGTATTCAAGCAGCTATGAGAATTACTGCTTAGTAATGTCATGATATATTCAATGAAATCATGACTGCATTTGTTCTGGTCTCTAAAATGATAAATCGGGGATAATAGATATTTGTTCATATTCAGCCATCTGCCTGTTCCAAAGATTTATGAGAGTTACCTGTCAGCAGAGGTCAACATGTTCGATAAAAGTTTTTATGTGTTCCTTTGGAATGATTCCCTAAAAGCTACATTTTGTCATCTTAGGGAAATGTAAGGAGCTGCCATTATAGAGCGGGAGACACAGCACGCACCACCTCCTTACCGCTCCCCTGTGCTTCACGTTAAAACATTAGCCTCCCATGCGCTAGCGACCGCTATGTCCCCTGCTGGGCCAATCCGCAATGCTTGTCAGCAAAATGACCATATATGTACTAGCTCTAAAACTCCCTCCACAAATACTATAAAAGCTGTACTGACCTCCTCAATAAACGGAGACTTGATGGGAACCCCTCGACTTGTCTCTCTTTCTCTCTCCTGCCTTGCCTACCACATCTCCATGCCCTCCCCTCGAGCACCCGTTCTTTCATAGAATCTGCAGGCAGGTTCAGGTAAATACAGGCTGTTTAAAGAAACTCGGTAGTGCTATGATACAATGAATTCTATGCTTGTGATTTCTGATTTTCTCTGTAGCATAGGTATGTGTGAACAGTATAGATATCAATGTTGCCTTATTAAAAGGTAGTAAAAAATTCGTTTCATTGAATCTTCTAAGGTGTTCCACATTGAGATAAGATTGCAATGTTATGCTTAGATCTTCTAAGGTAATCTATGTCATGGATATTTTCTTCCAGATACCCATCGCCTGAGGGGTACAGACCAACCAATAGAGACACAGGGTAAGGGGATAACCAATATTATGTTCCCAGCCCTACAGGTTTCCTGACAACCCAGGACATGAAAGGCTCTCTGCTTGCATCCTCCCAAGATTTTTCCATCATATTATCCAAGTTAATATGTGTCATAGTTTGAAAAGGCATCCTTTGACCTGGGTTCCTGAAAGGCCAAAATGATAGAAACTTCATAATCCAAAGTCAAGTATACTGTTCCTAGTGCCTTGCAAGGCTCTATTTGTTTAGCCATTAATGCACTGAATGTGAGACTTGAATGTTTGATCAGCCAGCAAAATGCAGCTTTTCTTTTTGTCTTTCCACAATCAGGTATTGAACTCATTTCCTCATGCTCACCAGACCGCAGGTTAGGCTACTGATCCAAGTCTCTAGCACCTGTCTTTCTGAGAGTGGATCTCACTCTGGGCTGCATTGTGGCCTTGAGCTCAGTTTGTAGCCCAGGCTGGTGTGGAACTCACAAAGGACCTCAAGCCAGAGCCTCATGCATACCGGGATGACACGTGTGAGAGACCTCACCTGGTGCATCGAAATATTATTTATAAAGAAAAAGAAAGATCTTCTGGGTTCTGCAGAGGTTGTTGGATGGCTCTTAAGTTGATGTGTAAGAAAGCGGCCATGTGGTAAAATTCACCAGTTCTCATTTATTGATTGGAGCCATCAGTAATCTCCACAGCCTCATGGGTGGCAATGCAAATAACTTTCTTTAGAGAATATTACTGTGAAACGTTCACATTGGACATTCTCAAAAGGTCCAATTTTCTAGCGAAAGAATTTCGAATTGAAATGTGCTCTGGTACAATGGTTTTCATGTGCTATTCTTTCAATTCATCTGGCACCACAAAAGACTTAGAATAGCAAAGGCACTTCTGGGCAGCAAGGGCAGGACAGGAGGCATCACAATCCCAGACTTGAAATTATACTACAAAGCTATTGTAATCAAATCAGCATGGTACTGGAGTCCAAACAGACCTGAGGATCCATGGAATAGATTAAAAGATACACCCCCACATACAAACACACTCAGCCACATTATCTTTGAAAAAGGGGCCAAACATATTCAATGGAAGAAAGATAGCCTCTTTAATAAATGGTGCTAGAGAAACAGGCTTGCCATATGCTCAAAACTAAAATTAGACCCAAGCATCTCCAAATATACTGAACTAAAGTCAAAATGGATCAAAGATCTAAACATTAAACCAGAAACACTAAATCTGCAGGTAAAGAAAGTAGGTAGAAATCTTGAAAACATAGGGGTAGGTGGAGAATTCATGAACGAAAGTCAAACAGAATGGGAAACACTTCCCGGAATCAACAACTGGGGTCTTGTCTTGTTAAAAAGTTTTAGCATGTCAAAAGAAATCTCCAAAAGACTGAAAAGAAAACCCACAAATTTGGAAAAAATTTTAGTCAACTGCCCTTCAGACAAAGGTCTTCTATCTAGACCATATAAAGAATCAAAAAATATGAGGCCCTCGAAATTGAAAGACCCAATCCAGAAATGGGAATGTGAGATGAAAACAAAATTCTAAGCTGAGCAAATACGAATGACAAAGAAATACATGAAAAAATGTTCAGGATCATTGGTCATTAGAGAAATGCAAATTAAAACAACTTTGAGATTCCATCTCACTCCAGAAAGATTGGCCAGGATCAAGAAAACCACCAATGATAAATGCTGGAGAGGCTGTGGGGAAAAAGGAAACCTTCTCCACTTTTGGTGGGAGTGCAGACTGGTGCAACCACTGTGGAGGTCAGTCTGGAGGTTTCTCAAAATGCTAGTCGTGGAAGTCCCATTTGACCTAGCTATTCCACTTCTGGGCATATTCTCAGAAGAACTAAAATCGTCTTACCACAGTGATCTATGTGAAACTATGTTTATAGAAGCACAATTTGTAATAGCCAAATCTTGGAAACAACCCAAATGCCCTTCAATTGAGCAATGGTTAAAGAAGATATGGTATTTTTATACAATGGAGTATTACTCAGGTATAAAAAAGGATCATATGGATGCTTTTATAAGCAAACGGATGTGACTTGAGAACATACTCCTAAGTGAAATAAACCAAACACACATGTGTAAACACTGCATTGTCTCACTAGTGTAAGAAACTGAAAGACTCAATAAGATACAAAATTCCTGATAAACATGGAGAAATGGTTCTGATATCCAATTGTGCTTTTATTCTTTGACTTGATTGGTTTAACTCCCTTTCCTTCTATTTGAAAGCAACAAGTGAGAAGCTAGGAACAGCTGTTTTGAAAAATGAGACACTACAGTAGCCATTGCTCATTTCTTGTTATCCGACTTGAAGACCTGTAATGCTATTCTCTTTTATCTGGTTTTATACTACTTTGTT
This sequence comes from Cuniculus paca, assembly GCA_004365215.1. NCBI lineage: Eukaryota > Metazoa > Chordata > Mammalia > Rodentia > Cuniculidae > Cuniculus > Cuniculus paca. Next base: position 8,825 of record RJWT010005325.1, on the reverse strand, counting down.
TTGTTTGAGTTTATTGTCTGTAAATGTATGAACAGCCGTTATTAAGAAAGCAAGAGACACTAGGGTAACCCTTGTTAATCTCTTGTTGTTGTGTCTTGAAAACTTGTATAGATTGCAGGGTTCGGTTTGGAAATGCTATATTATGTTTGGTTCCATTCTGTTTACTTTTGCTTCTTGTTTTGTTTTGTTTTGTTTTGTTCTATTCTCTTGAAAATAAAAAAAAAACACAATGGTTTTGATGCAGGATGCAATTATTGCCAGTAATGTCAGGATATGTTCAATGACACACATATGCAAATCTTTGAGTCTTTCAAATGAAATATGGGGTCAATTTATGATAATAGATTGTTTTTCATGGTGAGACCTGTACTGGTTCCAAAAAACTATGTGAGTCACATCCCAGTAAAATTTAACGAATTAGATAACACTTTTATGTGTTTTAATAGGAATGATGGAGTATAAGTGATATTTTGTCTAAATAGGGAAATACAGCCTGTTTAAAGAATGTGATAATTGTTACGATTCAAGAATAACTGTACTGTACATTTCTGGTTATCTGTGTAAGGTATGCAAGTGTTAACAGTAGAGATATTCATAAGTTAACATATGCATGGGTAGAAAAAAAATAGCCTCATTGAAACTATAAGGTTTTCCATTTTAGATAAGATTGGAATGTTCACCTTAGTGCCTCTAAGATACTCTAGTGTTACGCATGTTCTCTTTCACATATACATCAACTGAGGTTTATAGGCCAACCACTAGAGAGAGAGATGGGCTCACAGGATTACCAATATTTTGTTCACAGTCTTTCAAGTCCACAAGGACACAGGACACAAAAGGACCTCTGCTTGCCCCATTAAAAGTGTTTGTGTCGTTTCATCAAGGTTTATATGCGCCATAGATTGAAAACGCATGCTCTACCTCGCTGCCCAACTAGCCAAAATGATAGAGAGTTGATTATCCAAAGTCAAGTGCATTGTTACTTTAGACTTTCGATTCTCACTTTTTCTAAAAATTAATTGGGTGTGTGGGAAGATTTCACTTTTGGAATCCTTCAAAACAGTGTAGCGTGTTGTTTTCCCCTTGGCAAGAGGGATTGAACTCATTACCTCATTCTGCCCTGGCTGGAGATTTTGCCCCTTTGCCAAAACCTCAGTACTTCACTGGTAGAGAGACGGTCTCACTATTCTTTGATTCTTGACTGAGCCCTCTAAGTATCCTAGGCGTTTCTCCAACTCAGAGAGATCCCCATACCTCAGCCTCAGGAGGGCTGTTGTTATATTCTTGAGTTACCAATCCGGGCTCATCAAAATGTTATTACCAAAATTGTATAAATATCATTTTGGGTCTGGAGAGATTGTTGGATTACATTGAAGTTAATGAGTAAGAAATGACCGTGTGGTAAAATTAACCAGTTCGCTTTGATTGATTGTTGCCATCAGTTCCTTCCATAGCCTGAAGGGAAACACCTGAATTAACATTCTTTAACGTATATTATTATTGTGACATGTTCACAGTGGTGATTCTCAGGAGGTCAAATTTTCTAGACATTCAATTTATAACTACAAAGTGCCCTGGTCCAAAGGTTTTCAAGCAGCTATGACAATTACTGCTTACTAATGTCATGATATATTCAATGAAATCATGACTGCATTTGTACTGGTCTCGCAAATGATAAATCAGGGATAATAGATATTTGCTCATATTCAGACATCTGCCTGTTCCAAAGACTTATGAGAGTTACCTGTCAGCAGAGGTCAACATGTTCAAAAATTTTTTTATATGTTCCGTAGGAATGATTCCCTAAAAGCTACATTTTGTCACCTTAGGGAAATACAGGTGGTTTAAAGAAAGTCGGCAGTTTTATGATACAATGTAATCTATGCTTTTGATTTCTGATTTTCTCTGTAGCATAGGTATGTGTTCAGAGTATAGATATCAATGTTACCTTATTAAAAGGTAGTAAAAAATTGGTTTCATTGAATCTTCTAAGGTGTTCCACGTTGAGATAAGATCGCAATGTGAATGCTTAGTGCTTCTAAGGTAATCTATTGTCATGGATATTTTCTTCCAGATACTCATCGCCTGAGGGGTACAGACCAACGAATAGAGACACGTGGTAAGAGGGTAACCAATATTTTTTTCCCAGCCTTCAGGTTTCATGACAACCCAGGACATGAAAGGCTCTCTGCTTGCATCCTCAAAAGATTTTTCCATCATATCATCCAAGTAAATATGTGTCATAGTTTGAAAAGGCATCCTTAGACCTGGGTTCCCGAACGGCCAAAAAGATAGAAACTTGATAATCCAAAGTCAAGTATATTGTTCCTATTGCCTTGCAAGGCTCTATTTGTTTAGCAATTAATGCACTGAATGTGGGACTTGAATGTTTGATCAGACAGCAAAATGCAGCTTTTCTTTTTGTCTTTCCACAATCAGGTATTGAACTCATTTCCTCATGCTCACCTGACTGCAGGTTAGGCTACTGATCCAAGTCTCCAGCAACTGTCTTTCTGAGAGTGGATCTCACTCTGGGCTGTGTTGTGGGCTTGAGCTCAGTTTGTAGCCCAGACTGGTGTGGAACTCACAAAGGATCTCAATGAGAGCCTCATGCATTCCGGGATGACATGTGTGAGTGACCTCACCTGGTGCATCGAAATATTATTTACAAAGTAAAATAAAGATCTTATGGGTTCTGCAGAGTTTGTTGGATGGCTCTTAAGTTGATGTGTAAGAAAGCGGCCATGTGGTAAAATTCACCAGTTCTCATTTATTGATTGGAGCCATCAGTAATCTCCATAGCCTCATCGGGGCAATTTAAATAACTTTCTTTAAAGCATACTATTGTGAAACGTTCAAATTGGACATTCTCAAAAGTTCCAATTTTCTAGAGAAAGAATTTCGAATTGAAATGTGCTCTGGTACAATGGTTTTCATGCATCATTCTTTCAATTCATCTGGCACCACAAAAGACATAGAATAGCAAAGGTGCTTCTGGGCAGCAAGGGCAGGGAAGGAGGCATCACAATCCCAGACTTGAAATTATACTACAAAGCTACTGTAATCAAATCAGCATTGTACTTGGGTCAAAACAGACCTGAGGATCCATGGAATAGAATAAAGGCTACACCCCCAAATACAAACACACTCAGCCTCCTTATCTTTGACAAAGTTAGAAAACATGTTCACTGGAAGAAAGTTAGCCTCTTTAATAAATGGTGCTGGAAAAACTGGTTTGCCATATGGGGAAAACTAAAATTAGACCCAAGCTTCTAACCATATGCTAAATGAAAGTCAAAATGGATCAATGATCTAAAGATTAAACCAGAAACACTAAATTTGTTGCTTAAAAAAGTAGGGAGAAATCTTGAAAACATAGGGGTAGGTTGAGAATTCATGAACAAAGGTCACACTGCACGGGAAACACTTCCCAGAATCAACAAGTGGTATCTTGTCTTGTTAAATTTTTCACATGTCAAATGAAATCACCAACAGAGTGAAAAGAAAACCCACAAACTGAGAAAAAATTTTAGTCAGCTGTCCTTCAGACAAAGGTCTTCTATCTAGAACATATAAAGAATTAAAACATATGAGGTACTCGAATTTCAAAGACCCAATACAGAAATGGGCATGTGAGATGAAACTACACCTCTCAGCTGAGCAAACATGAAGGGCAAAGAAATACATGAAAAAATGTTCAGGATCATGGGTCATTAGGGAAATGCAAAAGAAAACAACTCAGATCCATCGCACTCCAGAAAGAATGGCCAGGATCAAGAAAACCACCAATGATAAATGCTGGAGAGGCTGTGGGGTAAAAGGAACCCTTCTTCACTGTTGGTGGGAGTGCAGACTGGTGCAACCACTGTGGAGGTCAGTCTGGAGGTTTCCCAAAAAGCTAGGAGTGGAAGTCCCATTTGACCCAGCTATTCCACTAGTGGGCATATTCTGAAAAGACGTGAAATCATCTTACCACAGTTATGTATGTGCACCTATGTTTATAGTAGCAGAATTTGCAATAGCCAAATCTTGGAAACAACCCTAATGCCCATCAATGGAGGAAAGGTTAAAGAAGATGTGGTACTTTTATACAATGGAGTATTACTCAGCTATAAAAAATGATCACATGGAGGCTTTTATAAGTAAATGGATGCGACTTGAGACCATACTCACAAGTGAAATAAACCAAACACACATGTGTAAACACCGCATTGTCTCACTAGTGTAAGAAACTCCAAGACTCAATAAGATACAAAATTCCTGATAAATATGGAGAAATGGTTCTGAAATCCAATGGTGCTTTTATTCTTTGATTCGATTGCTTTAAGCCCCTTTCCTACTATTTGAAAGCAATAAGCAAGAAGACAAAAACAGGTCTTTAAAAACATGAGACACCACAGTAGCCACAGCTCATTTCTTTTTATCTGACTTGAAGACCTGTAATGCTATCCTGTTTTATCTGGTTTTATACTACTTTGTTTTTTTGAATTTATTGTCTGTAAATGTATGAACAGCCGTTTTTAAGAAAGTAAGTGACACTAGGGTAACCATTTTTAATATCCTGTTGTTATCTCTTGAAAACCTGTATAGCTTGCAGTGTTCGGTTTTGAAATTCTATACTATCTTTGATTCCATTCTGTTTTCATTTGCTGTTTTTGGTTTTGTTTTGTTGTATTCTGTTTAAAATAAACAAACCACAATGGTTTTCATGCAGCTATGCAATTATTGCCAGTAATGTCAGGAGATTTTCAATGACACACATATGCAAAACTTTGAGTCTTTCAAATGAAATATGGGGGCAATTTATGATAATAGATTGTTTTTCATGCTCAGACCTGTACTGATTGCAAAAAGCTATGTGAATCACCTCCCAGTAAAATTTTACGAGTTAGAATACACTTTTATGTGTTTGATAGGAATGATGGAGTACAAGTGAATTTTTGTCTAAATAGGGAAATACAGTCTGTATAAAGAATGTGATAATTGTTATGATTCAAGAATAACTTTGCTGTACATTTCTGGTTATCTGTGTAAGGTAAGCAAGTGTTAACAGTACAGCTATTCATAAGTAAACATATCCAGTGATAGCAAAAATAATAGTCTCATGGAAACTGTAAGGTGTTCCATGTTTAGATAAGATTGAAATGTTAACCTTAGTGCCTCTAAGATACTCTAGTGTTACGCATGTTCTCTAACATATACATCAACTGAGGTTTATAGGCCAACCACTAGAGAGAGAGATGGGCTCACAGGATTACCAATATTTTATTCGCAGCCTTTCAAGCCCACAAGGACACAGGAAAAAAAGGACCTCTGCTTTCTCCATTGAAAGTGTTTGTGTCATTTCATCAAGGGTTATATGCGCCATAGATTGAAAATGCACGCTGTACCTCGGTGCCCAACTAGCCAAAATGATAGAGAGTTGGTTATCCAAAGTCAAGTGCATTGTTACTTTTGACTTTCGATTCTCACTTTTTCTAAAAACTAATTGGCTGTGTCTGAAGATTTTATTTTTAGAAGCCTTCAAAACACTGTAGCGTGTTTTTTTTCCCCTTGGCAAGAGGGATTGAACTCATTACCTCATTCTGCTCTGGCTGGATGTTTTGCCCCTTTGCCAAAACCTCAGTACTTCACTCGTAGAGAGACGGTCTCACTATGCCTTTGATTCTGGACTTGAGCCCTCTTAGTATCCTAGGCGGGTCTCCAACTCACAAAGATCCACATTCCTCAGCCTCAGGAGTGCTGTTGTTACATTTTTGAGTTACCAATCCCGGCTCATTGAAATATTATTACCAAAATTGTATAAATATCATTTTGGGTCTGGAGAGATTGCTGGATTACATTGAAGTGAATGAGTAAGAAATGACCTTGTGGTAAGATTAACCAGTTCGCTTTGATTGAGTGTGAGACTTGAATGTTTGATAAGCCAGCAAAATGCAGCTTTCTTTTTGTCTTTCCACAATCAGGTATTGAACTCATTTCCTCACGCTCAAATGCCTGCAGGTTAGGCCACTGATCCAAGTCTCCAGCACCTGTCTTTCTGAGAGTGGATCTCACTCTGGGTTGCATTGTGGGCTTGAGTTCAGTTTGGAGCCCAGGCTGGTGTAGAAAGCACAAAGGACCTCTAGCCAGAGCCTCATGCATACTGGGATGACATGTGTGAGTGACCTCGCCTGGTGCATCAAAATATTATTTACAACCTTAAGTAAAGATCTTCTGGGGTCTGAAGTGTTTGTTGGTTGGCACTTAAGTTGATGTGTAAGAAATTGGCCATGTGGTAAAATTCACCAGTTCTCATGTATTGATTGGATCCTTCAGTAATCTCCATAGCCTCATTGGTGGCACCTCAAATAACTTTCATTAAAGTATATTATTGTCATATGTTCACATTGGTCATCCTCAACAGGTCAAATTTTGTAGAGAAAGAATTTCAAATTGAAATGTGCTCTGGTACAGTGGTTTTCAGGTAGCTTTGCAATTACTGCCTACTAAAATCAGGACATGCGCATTGAACACACATATGCAATTCTTTGAGTCTCTCAGATGAATAAAAGAGGATAATTGATGGCAATAGAGATTTTTTCATGCTCAGACCTGTGCTTTTTAGAAAAAGTTATGTGAGTCACCTCCCAGTGCAATTTACCGAGTTAGATAAAAGTTTTATGTGTTTGATAGGAACGATTGACTACAAGTGACATTTTGTCTAAATTTGGAAATGCAGGTTGTTTAAAGAATGTGATAATGCTTATCATCCAAGAATATCTTTGATTTTGATGTTTCATTTTCTGTGTAGCATACTCAACTGTTAACAGTACAGATATTCATATGTTAATATATCCATGGATAGCAAAAATGTAGTCTCATTGAAACCTGTGAGGTGCTCGGTATTTAGATAAGATTGGAATGTTAAACTTAGGGACTCTAACATACCCTATTGTTATGCATCTTGTCTTTCAGATTTTCATCAACTGAGGTTTAGAGACCAACCACTAGAGACACAGATGGGCTCACTAGATTACCAATATTATGTTCCCATCCCTTCAAGTCCACGAGGACTCAGGTCTCAAAAAGACATCTGCTTGCACCATTAAAAATGTTTGTGTCATTTCATCAAGTTTAACATGCAGCATAGATTGTAGAGGCATGCTTCTACCGGGGATCCCACCTAGGCAAAATGATAGAAAGTTCCTTGTCCAAAGCCAAGTGTATTGTCACTTTGGACCTGCGAGTCTCTGTTTCTGGGAAAATCAATGGGCTGAGTGGGAAGATTGAACTTTAAGAAGGCATCAAATTACTGCAGCGTGTTTTTGTTCCCCCAGACAAGGGCGATTGAACTCTACCTCATTCTGGCCTGGCTGGAGATTTTGCTACTGTGCCAACTCCCAAGTGCTTCAGTCTTAGAGAGATGGTCTTACTATGCTGTTTATTTTGGGTTTGAGCTCACTAAGTATCCTTTGTGTGTCTCCAACTCACAAAGATCCCCCTGTCTCAGCCTCAGGAGGACTGTTACATGCTTGTGCGACCAATCCCAGCTCATCAAAATATTATTACCAAAATTGCATAAATATATTTTAGGGTCTAGAGAGATTGCTGGATGGCACTTAATGAATAAGAAAGTGACCATGGGTCAAAAGCAGCCAGTACTCTTTTGTTGATTGGCACCATCAGTTACATCAATAGCCTGAAGGGACACACCTCAATTAACATTGTTTAATGTGTATTATTGTTATATATTCACAGTGGTCATTCTCAGGAGGTCACATTCTCTAGACAATCAATTTACAGCTGAAAGGTCCCCTGGTATAAAGCTTTTCAAGTAGCTATGACAACTACTGCTTGCTAATGTCAAGATATATTCAATGAAGTCATGACTGCTATGTACTGGTCTCCCAAATGATAAGCTGGGGAGAATTTATAGATCGTACTAGATATTTGTTCACATTCAAACGTATGCTATTTCCATAAACTTATGAGAGTCACCTGCGAGCAGAGGTCAACATGTTAGCTAAACCATTTTACGTGTTCCTTAGGAATGATTGACAAAAGCTGCATTTTTTCTCCTTAGGGAAATACAGTTTTTTAAAGAAAGTCATTAGTGTTATGATACAATGATATCTATGCTTTTGATTTCTGATTTTCTGTGTAACATAGGTAAGTGTGAACAGTATAGATATTCCTGTTAACTTACCAAAATGTAGTAAAAAATTGGTTTCATTGAATCTTCTAAGGTGTTCCACATGGAGATAAGATTGCAACCTTATGCTTACTGCCTTTAAGATAGTCTATTGTCATGGATCTTTTCTTCCAGATGTTCATCACCTGAGGGTTGAAGAACAACCAATAGAGAGATGTGGTAACAGGATAACTAATATTTTTTTCCCAGGCCTTCAACTTTCATGTGGACCCTGGACATAAAAGGGTCTCTGCTTGCATCATCCAAAGAATTTTTCATCATGTTATCCAAGTTAATATGTGTCATAGGTTGAAAAGGCATGCTTCTAGCTGGAATCTTAACTTACTAAAATGACAGAAACTTGATTATCCAAAGTCAAGTATATTGTTCCTATTGACTTGCAAGGCTCTATTTGTTTAGAAATTAATGCCTTGAGTGTGAAGCCTGAATGTTTCATATGCCATCAAACACTGTAGCTTTTCTTTTTGTCTTTCCACAAATAGGTATTGAACTCATTTCCTCAGGCTCACTTGCCTGCAGATTCGGCCATTGATCCAAGTCCCCAGTGCCTGTCTTTTTGAGAATGGATCTCACTCTGAGGTGCATGGTTTTCTTGGGCTCAGGCTGGTGTGGAAATCACAAAGGACTTCAA
>RJWT010005324.1:0-24245 GCA_004365215.1 Cuniculus paca | reverse complement strand
TTATTTTAAATTAATAACCTTCCAGTGGCTGTGAATGTTCTGGTTTTCATGAATGTATTAAGGAAACTATCAGTTAGCTTGTTTTATCGAGAGTTGAAAAGGGCTATAAAAAAAAGGTATGTAGAATATTTGTGTTTGTATTAATCAAAAAGTGGACATGAGATCCTTGTTCAATAAAAGGATTTTTTAGGTATTTTCTACTTTTAGTTTACCATAGATTGAACCATCAGGACACTCGATGGGGTCAAGTGATAGAGATGCTATATTGCACTGACTGTTATACCACCAAGATTAGTATTTATATCTGTGACCTATGGGACATCATGGTAGTTGCCTTCTATAACATGACATGTACAAGACAAGATACTGACTTGCTGTGTACAGTCTTAGCATCCTCTTGAAAAGCCACCAGTCAATGAAATTTGCACTGCATATAAGCCACACACACTCTTGTGGTTAAAAGTTATGTCCAGTTTCTTCAGGTATGTCATTCACAGTTGTGGTAGTGATATTAAGTTCTAAATTTAACATATAGTGTAAAACGTGTAAGATGTTTTCTCTTAAGACCCTTAAAGTCATTTATAGAGTATTTTGGGTTCACAAAGTTAGTTGATAGTTAGTGGCTGCTGTTTATGAAATAGAACATCTATTTAAACCCTAGAGTAACTGAATTCAACATGATTAGAATGATGTGGGAACTAGGAAGGTCTGAAGGAACAGCAAAATCTCGTCTTTGGTCTTAACGCTCCTTTGAAGCAACTCCTTTTGAGGGTGTTATATGTGTATAACTTCAGTTGGTCAGTTGCATGTACTTGAATTTTTTTTTTGTATTTTTGGTAAAACCTAGGTATTTGTTTCTCCCTCACCTCTTTTGAGGATTTAGTATAAAAGTAATTATTCCAGGTAACTCAATGTTTTCCAGGCTAGTTTATTTTGAAGCATTCCTTTTTATTTCTATTAAAGTCAAGCATACGTATTAACTGTATCAGAGTTTTGAAAAGATCCCTTTCTTAAACACCTAAAGTTCTAAATTTGGGCCAGGTGTGGTGGAGCATGCCTGTAATCCCAGCACTAACTTGGGAGGCTGAGGGAGGTTGAGGCAGGAGGATTGGTGCAAGTTGGAGGTCAGCCTGGGCTACATAGTGTGCTCAAGGCCAGCCTGACAAGACCCTGTCTCAAAAACAAAAAAACAAACCAAATAAATAACCTGAAAATCTTTATTTGGTTATTTGCTAACCTTGCAAGTTGAGTAGCGTGCTACCACTTAGGAAAGTTTACATGTTGTGTTGATTAAATAATCTTCTTTTTCTGTTTATTGATTTTGTGTTTTTGTACAGGTTGCTTTCCTGTTGCATCTTTGCTATCATTTCATAGATTTTGCTCCATGATTTAACTTGAAATTCTGAAATGAAGATGGAGGAAGCAGTGGGAAAAGTTGAAGAACTCATTGAGTCCGAAGTTCCAACAAAAACATCTGAACAGGAGACAGCCAAGGAGGAAGATGGATCTGTAGAACTGGAACCTCAAGTTCAAAAAGATGGTGTAGCAGATTCCACAGTTCTTTCTTCAATGCCCTGCTTATTGATGGAACTGAGAAGGGACTCTTCTGAGTCTCAGTTAGCGTCCACAGAGAGTGACAAGCCAACAACTGGCCGAGTTTATGAGAGTGACTCCTCTAATCATTGCATGCTTTCCCCTTCCTCTAGTGGTCACCTGGCTGATTCAGATACATTGTCTTCTGCAGAAGAGAATGAACCCTCCCAGCCAGAAATAGCAGTAGAAGGTGACCCTTCAGGAGTGTCTGGTGCCACAGTTGGGCGCAAGTCCAGGCGGTCCCGTTCTGAAAGTGAAACATCTACCATGGCTGCCAAGAAAAACCGGCAATCCAGTGATAAGCAGAATGGCCGAGTCGCCAAGGTTAAAGGTCATCGGAGCCAAAAGCACAAGGAGAGGATCAGACTACTGAGACAGAAACGGGAGGCTGCTGCAAGGAAGAAGTACAACCTGCTGCAGGACAGCAGTACCAGTGATAGTGACCTGACTTGTGACTCAAGCACGAGCTCATCAGATGATGACGAAGAGGTTTCAGGGAGCAGCAAGACAATCACTGCAGAGATACCAGGTAGAGGATGTTTTTTAAACTGACTGTAAAGCACCTGATGGCATTTCTCAACTGTCAGACTCAGTTAGATGAGTGACACTTGAAAAAATCCAGGAGACCTGCAGCTCTGTAAATTTGAAGACTGCAGTCTATTAGCAAGACATGGCCAGTTATTTAAAACAAACAAAAACCCCATTCTTAGGTTTCCAGTGCGCTTTAGCACATCAGGAAAAAAAATTATTTAAGTGATTAATGATAGAGACAAGATTATTTTTAAATAATGGAATTTCTCACAAATCTCTTTCTCTGTTAACACCTTACCTGAGCTCCCATCATTGCCTTTTTAGCACTGCTTAGATTTAATACTCACAGTTACCATTATTACTAAGTATGTTCTCAGGAATAGGCACCTCGCTTTCTTATATAGCCACTGCACTTGAGCTTATGGTGTCTAAAGTAACATATTCTACCTTTCATTGAAGTTTTACAATAACTGTTCTTCCTAAAACAGTAATTTTTATGTGTTTTCTCCCTGATTCATTGAATGATAAACTAGTTATCCTTGTTGCACATTTTTCTATCCTAAGTTTTCACTCACATTGGAATGAATGGCTTTTGCAAAATTTTTCTTTAGTCCCCCAAGCTTTAAAAAGTTTGTTAGAAATTTGCTTGTTCCACCTCTTATTGGTATAAGGATCTGAAATTTATTACATATTTGACATAACCTCTTTCTGCATATTATCATATTTGATATTGTGTATTATGGTAATCTTGAGACTTTATAGTGGGAGAAAGATAATATCTGACTAGTTCCTAAGTGATAAATTGTCATTCTCCAAGAGACTCTTCTGTGATTAGCAACATTTTATAAACTGCACAGTGTTTAATACATCATGACAGCATTGTTTATTGCTGCATTATAGAGGGGGAAGTTTTGGTTTTCTAAAGTTTTATAGGTGACCCCCCCCCCCCCAGTTTTCTGTTTCTACATATGAAGACAGCATATTGCTGATTTACAAAGAACATTTCAAGAAAAATCATATTGGTTAATTAAACCTATAACTAACCAAACTTATAAACTGAAGAATGATTGGTTTTAAAAACACTTTATAGGTGTTCAACTTAAAATAATAAAAGTCTCATCCATATAGCATATTAAATATGAGTTTTAAAATGTCTTTAGAAATACCTCTTACTATTTACTATGTATTGAATTCCTTTGGTAGTTTCTTGTATTAAAACTACTAGGTAGGGAATTTAAATGAAGTTCATAAGAGAAGCAGACTTTGAGGTTTGTTCTAAGTAACAAAGCAGACTTTGTTCTAAGGTATATTCTAGGTGTTATTTTAGTTTTATGTTTAAGAATATTTTTAAGAAAATCTTACTAGCATCTGTAAAATTGCTTATGTATTCTTAATATCTTATTCTGATCTGTTAATCAAGATCTTGATGAATCTCTTTAATAATGTTTAATTCCACTTACTAAACAGGTTTTTAATATACAACCCCAGTTTCTTGATTTTTTTATGGGAAGAGAAGGTGGGTGACCAAAATTTTCTTTGATGATAGACCCTCATAAAGATGACATGAAGAATGCCTTGGTGAACTTTTTTCTTTTTGGCTTACACAGATAGGTTGGGTGTGGTTTGTTCTTGACTACCTTGACCATTGTTTAAAACTTATAAATAATACAGGTGACTCGTTTCTTTATCTATTCTGATTGTATACAGTACTAATGAAATACCAAAGTAAAATAATATGACTATAATTTAGTTTCTATTTTTTGTGCCCCTTAGGTTTTGACTTCTGAAAATGTGTAGTTTCTAAGGTAAAGGTTCTGTGGAAACTCAAATGGTTGGCTAAGGTGCATGACTTCTGTATATGACTGCCTGTGCCATGTACTACAGTTTTGGGAGAAGTGCCAGTCACATAAGACAAGGTCTTTTCTGTAATTATGCAAAGATGGAACAACCTAGAGTTTAAATATCAGAAATTTCAGGTCAGCTATCCATGTTATTATATCTGAAAAATTGTGACATTGTACATTTTTAATGTATCAGTTATGTTTATGTATTTTACATTTCCTTTTCCTAACTTATTTTCTAAAATGAGTTTCCTGAGTCACATTATGACTTTGAGCTTGAGAGGGAGGCACATTTTAACCAACAGCAAGAGCAGTTGCTGAACAGTTGGTATCTTTTTTTTTTTTTTGAGACAGGTTCTCACTGTGTAGTTCAGGTTGGCCTTGAGCTCACTCTGTAGCTCAGATTGGCCTCGATTTCATGGTGATCTTCCTGCCTCAGCTTTCTAAGTGCTGGAGTTATAGACGTGCACCACTATGCTCAGCTGAACTGTTGATTTAAAAAAAAAGTTGCTACATGTTTGTAGTACATAATGATTACATTCATCATGAGGATTTGGTTCATGTACCTGAGGCATCTTAATTCTTTCTTCATCCCTTTCCCCTTACCTCTGTATCCCACAAAATTGTGTTATGAGCTGATTTGAATGCAACATTGTAGACACTGAGGTGAACTTAAACTGAATGTGCCTAAGAGAATCTCTTAGATGTGGAAATTTGAAGCCAGCTGTTTATACAGAGTAGAAACCAAGTGGAAAAGTAAAAACTGAGATTCTTACCATAGCATTTCATCAAGATACAACCAATTTAGTAATTCAGAAAATGCTTTATTTGTAAGCTTTTGGCAGCAGCTTAAAAATTGAAACTTCCTAAGTATAGTCTTAAAACAAATAACAAGTAGTGCATTTTCTTAGAGAGTGCAAATAGGATGCAGACTAATACAATGCATGATCATACGTAATAATTTGTTTTGATACACAGGCAACAGATGTTTATGAAGTAGTCTTGTTTTTGTTAAATATTTAACTGACAGTATCAGTTCTATATATACCATTTTCTTGAAGTTTTTGGAAACATATAAATGTTAGAATCTATTTGGAGGTATCATATCAAGATAATTCTGGCTGTACTTTTATTTGGGGGACTTAGAGTTGATCAGACTGTTTTATAGTAAACTTAAGTATTTTGTATTGTGTTGTTGTAACAATACTGTGTGGTAGTTATCTTGAATATTCAAGCCTTTTATTCAGTGTCTGATAGATCTTCATAGAGTTTTTAATGTACTTTATATGTTTTCAAGTTTTAGGACTAAAGCATTCTTTTTCATAGGGAGGCCACTTTCTCTATACAATCACTTTTGAAACTAGCTCGGGAAGTCTGCTGTTGCGGGGGCTTTGATTTTAGTGAATACACATATGAATAATGGACATTAGACTTCAGTCAGCTCAATAAGTTAATTCTCTGAACAAACATGTGTGTCAGCATATGTGAATAGCCGGTAAAAGTTTTTCCAGTAACTATTGCTTTTCATAAATACTTAACATAGTGAACCTCAGCTCAGGATAGCGTCATCTTATCTTGGCTATAATGGCTTGCTTATGTATGGACTGATAAGTCTACCTGCTTTTGTATGGACTGATGGTCTACTCAGATTTAAGTTCCAAAAATAGTAGCTATCATAGTAGGTAAGAGTCAGTTGTCTTAGCCATTGCCCTTTTTAGAGAATGTCAGGAAGGCTATTGATGACAGCTGTCTAAAATCACCTGAATTCTCAATTCACATGATCAGGCCTGACTGACTCAGCCCTACTGAAGGCAGGATCTCAGCACTCACTATTCAGCATATATTTATACACTGAAATGTATCATGATAAAGTACAGTTTTTGATCAGTTAACTTTTGCATGGAATTTTAAAAGACAATTTTTTTTTTTTGAGACAGGGTTTCACTATGCAGTTCAGACTGGCTGTGAACTCACTTTGTAGCCCAGGCTGGCCCAAAACTTGCAGCAATCCTCCTGCCTCAGCCTCCTGAGTGCTTTTTAAAAAAAAGCTTTTTTTTTTAGTAGTAAATTCTTTGTAGAAATATTTGAAAATAGAAAAATATGAAGTAGAAGGTTGAATGATTATGTTTTTGTTGACATTTGCTTATATTGCCTTCCATAATATAAGAATTTTCATGGTGGATATGCTTCTACATTCTTTTTCCCCTTAATACAACTTTTTGAGCCTTCAACCAAAATACTATGTATTCTTAGAACATTTGGCCTTTCAATAATTTAGCTAACTGTAAAAGTAGCTCCCCTAATACTGGTTATTTGGAATGTTAAAATTTTGCTCTTATGAGTAAGAGTATGAACACTTAAAAGCTGATGACAATATACTACCATATTGTTCTTTTGAAAATACATCACTTATTCTGTCTAGGAGTTTGGCTTTTATGCATTATATTTTTCTTACTGAGTGTTTATTTCTAAAAAATCTTGCTGATTTGATAGAAGAATCATAAGGTTAATATGTATTTCTTGGATCATTAGTGAGGTTGAAAAATCATGTTTGACCTTTTGTATTAGCAGTTCTTTTATGTTTTTTGCATGTTTTCCTCCTGGTGAATGTTTTTTCTTATTAATTTGTGTATTCTTAGCATACAGGGATTTGTTTGGAAAATTTTTAATTTATTTTAGGCAGTGAGGGCTCATAGTGAAAGATAAGGCCCTAAGAAGACACAGAGAGAGTCCCATGAAACACAATGATTGACTTTTTTCCTAGATTGAGTATGAACTAGCTAAAAGCCCTTGTTCCTATTGTGAGCCTTTTGTAACCTGATGGTATTTTGGTAGCTATTTAGGAGGCTCACTAGGTACATTGATACATTATTGGAGACAGAATAATCAGGTACAATGTCTATTTTCAGCTTAGTAAATACAAACTAGATAGATAAAATTCATGCTGTTTTTTAACCTCACTATACATTAGAATCATTGTGTGTGTGTGTGTGTGTGTGTGTGTGGAAGGCAATCAGTATTTAAAACTTCTTATACTCTGGCCCCATTCCAACCCAGTTAAGTCAGAATATTTGACAGCAGCATTTTTAAAGCTCTCTGATGATGACAGTGAGCAACCAGGACTAAGAGCTACTCTGGTAAGTTGCAGGTGAACTGGGTACTATGACCATACATCTGTATTCCCAGCTACTTGGGAGGCTGAGGCAAGAAAATTCTTTTAGTCTAGGAATTCAAGACTAGCCTAGGCAACATAGCAAGATCCCATTTCAAGGCAGGGAGAAAAAAAAGAAATGATACATTAAGTCTCATAGCTAAAAATCATTGTGAAACTGGTAGTTTTGTTCTTTTAAGTTCTTTTACTGCTAATGGGTATCAGTTCCTATACAGGGTAGTAATACTAGCTATAAACTACACATAAGTTTTATATTAAATAACAGGCATGCGCATTCTCAGTTCAAGTGATTATTTTAAGAGTACACATTCTTTAAATGTAGTTTTCTGTATATTACAACATTGGAACGTTAAATCTTGCAGGTGAATATGTTCTTTGGCAATCTCATGTTAAAGCATCAAGACACTATTTTTGGTTTTCTTTTCCTAACTTATTTTCTACAATGAGTGCCTGTATTACCTTTGTGCAAAAGCATAAACTTTGCTTTTGGCAGAATCCTCAAAATAAGATATATCCTAGTGCTACTGAAAGGACCTACCATACGTGTGTTTAAGGTGAGAATATGGTCCCTGTGTTTTTTTTTTTTTTAATAGTTTTTTAAGAGCAGGTTTAAGTTGATAGAAAAATTGAAGTTTCCCTACACCCCCACTCCCATGTATAATCTCCTTCACTATCAACATCCTGCACTAGAGTGTACATTTGTTAACACTGACAAATGTATGTTGACATACCACTTTCACCCAGTCTGTTGTTTACTATTCGTGTTCACTCTTGTTGGTTTTAACAAATGTGTAACTGGTCCTTTAAAATAATTTTTTTTTGAGGTAGGGTCTCTGTAGTCCAGGATGGGCTTGAACTCATTGTGTAGTTTAGGCTGGCCACAAACTTCACAGTTTCTTGCCTCAACCTCCTATTTGCTGGGATTACAGGCGAGTGCCACCATATCTGGCAGTTCTTTTTTTTAAACCCTCCAAATGTCTTGTTCGTCAGTGTTTATTGTTTATTGCTCTTTGTGAGGCTGCAACTTAGTGCCCTCAGCATAAATGTTCTCACACCGTTTTCTGAATTCAGCTTTTAAATACCCATTTTTCTATTTACAGAGAAATAATTGATGCCAGATTGAAGTGGGCTGTCTGATTTTCTGCCCTACACTTAGGTTTACCCAGCACATATAATGGAGCTTAAAGGGAATTTGATAACCCTGGAATGTTTTTGTTTTTGTTTTGGGTTTGGTTTTCCCCTAAGCTAAATACACTATATTTGGAAAAGTAGATGTCTTTCTTGAGGAAGTTAACATAAAAATGTATAATTTTTAAAATTTGTGTATTTCTTTTTTTAAGTGAAGACAGTGTAGGGGAAGGATTAATGTTTTATAGTCTACAGCTATGTTTCTTTGAGGAGGGGGTTTGAAACAGGATCCTGCTGTGTGATTCAGACTGGCCTTGAACTCTGTGTAGCTCAGGCTGGCCTCAATACTCAGGTGATCCTCTTGCCTCTGCCTCCTGAGTGCCACAGGGATTACAGGCAAAAGCCACCACCCCTGGCCCAAGGCTGTTCTTTAAGACTTATTGATGTAGGTAGATGACAAAGGCAGGATTGATAAATTGATTCTATCATTTATTTATTCAGCAACTATTTGTGTACCTACTATGTGGTATAGGAACACTAAAGTGGATAGTGTCTTCCCTCATGAAACCTAATCTGTTTTGAGAAAACAGACAATAAATGAATTTATCATGTGCTACCAGGTAGAGATACTGTATATGCTGTCAATAATAATGAAGCAGAATATAGGAGATAAAGATTGGGAATGGAGTGGAAAAACTACAGTAGTGTGTTCAAGAGTGGTCACAGAGGTAATATTGCTTTAGACTGAAGAATTTAGTACTGTATTGGTTTTGTTAGAGGTGCAAACCAAAGATGATCTAGCCTAGTGCAAGGATAAATGGTGTATGTATAGGTAGGATCATATCCTAAAATGGACTTTTCTGAAACCATTATTCTGTTGGATATTAATAGCCATGTACTTGCTCACATACTTGGGATGTGCCGCCTTGTGTGTAAGCAGGTTTCTCCTTACTGCAGATCAATTTGGAACCGTTACTGTGCTCTCCACAGGGAAAGGATATGATTTATAGCATATTCTAAGTTTAACCAGAAAACTTTTCTTTTGAGAATTATTATGTAATGATTTATTATGGACCAGCTGCTTAATGTAAAGGCAGTCAAGGATACAGTAGTTACCAGTTTAGTCTGTACATTAAAATCACCTATAGAGCTTAACACAAAACAAACCTCAGATGCCTTGGAACCACTCCAGCTATTATTGTTAAACCACTCCAGGTTTTTATGTTTACTGAATGCTGGAAACCACTGTTCGAGATTAGTCAACTGTATAGTTAACAGAATATATGCTCCCAGACAGATACAGTGAAGCTATGAAAAATAGTAATGTCATTTTAGTTATTTTATTATTTTTTTCTTATAATTGTTATTTTTGGTTAATGAGTTTAAATACGGTTTCTCAACACTGTATCTGTCAGGCTTTTCTGAGAAATGTTTATGCCATTTTCCTGAGTAAGCATGTTTTAATAAAAATCACTTTCCTGATTTAATAATGTTTTATCAAATGGCCTCAATGTCTTTAAAGCTGACTTCAGTCGTGCTGGGGGATCTGAAAGAATGCCCAGGGAAATTCCAGGATTACTTAACAAGGGTGCTCTCTGTGATAGGAACTGCATAGGCAGTGTCCTAGAAGAGGCCATGAGCTGTTTTTCCAACATGCAGAGGCAGACAGAGGAGAAATTCCACGTGTGGATGGAAAAGCTAACTCATCTGGACTCTGGTGAAGAGAGCAAGCAGCTACTGGGACCCAGGAACCTAAAATGTAACTAAGTTGGACAAAGAATTTCCCCTATCATCCAATCAGGTACTTACACGCAGATACCTGATTGCCAGATATGACCACAGCAACCCTTCATTGCTTCATACATGACTTTTTGAAATGTTGACTGTACATTAGAGTTCTCAAACACATAACGGTTTTTCAGTTAACATTGCTGAAAACGGGAACATTACAGAATAGCCTATAAATCTAACAAAATTGTTAACTATCTGCTTTATGTATTGTGTAAGAAAGAGTATACTTTTGCTTATTGTAAGTTTCTTTTGATACTGTTTTAAAAAGTATAGTAGTAAACAGCTTCTTTTTAGAAATTAGGTATTTCAGACAAAGCAGAATTTGATAAATTTTATTTGGAGTTTTGTTATGTAGGTTATGGAACATATTTATAGAATAGGAGTGATTGCTTTTTTCATGCCAAATATATAAATAAAAATTGGGAATCTAGTGAACACATAGGTAACTAGTTAATAACTCGAGGAATTCTTAACAGTTATTTTCTACAGACACTATTGACTTCTGATTCAAATCATGTAGTTCTATGAAGATCATGACTGAATGTAGTACATGAGTGTTTTTATGTCAGTCTTCCACATCATTTAATGAATCAATTGATAGTCCTTATTGAGTTACAATATTAAATAGCATTTGAATGCAGGTAGAATGTGTTACTTTTTGAGCAAGTATTTACTCTGTGCCTATCATGCAAGATATTGTATGGAAAGCAGATTAGACTGTAATTTAACTTCATGCATGAAAAAAATAATGAAGTAGTTTTTCCTGATTGGCAAAGGATATGTTCCAAGAACCCCAGTAGGTGCCTGAGGCTATGGGTAGTATCAAACCCTGTATATGCTGTTTCTTTTCCTATACATGCTTACCTATTATAAATTTTAATTTATAAGTTAAGCATAGTGAGAAATTAACAATAATAAAAATAGAATTATAACAATATATTGTAATAAAAGTTAATGTAAATATGATGTCTGTCTCAAAATATCATATTGTACTATGCTCACTCTTGTGAGATGACAGTGTCTGCGTGATGAAGTCAGGTGAGTGATGATGGAGGCACTGTGACTTAAGAGTTGAACTGTGTATTATGTAAGGGTTACTAGAACAAAAAGCATTATGATATGGAGATGCTGTGTTAGCTAGAACAGCTACTAAGAGACTAATGGACAGATAGGAAGTACAGTGTGGATCCACTGGACAAAGGGATGATTCACTCCTGAGGTAGATGACAGGAGATTTCATCACATCACTTGGAACGGTGTGAAGTTTAAAACTTACTGAACTATTTGTTTCTGCAATTTTCTATTTACTGTTTTCAGATCACAGTTGACTATAGATATAAAGGGGCCTACCGCATTTTCATTTGCTACATAGATTGACTTTTATCTTGAGCTTTAACTTACAGCTCAATAGGGTAATAACCTGACATACATCCTTCAGTGGAATTGTCTGGTACTCTGTTACAAAGGGTGCCTCTAGAGGTTAAAGACAAAACAGCTCATCGAGGATATGTACTGAATGGGTTTTTAAACTGCTAGTGACTAAGTTAATTTCATTTTCAATATCTGTACTGAGAATAAATGGCTCATAAATATGTTAACAGTCTGTGGAATGGGTCAAAGGCAAGAAATGTCACAGGATTGGGAGGCTTACATGATAGGTGTTTTTATGTGTGTCCTACTATTAGGAAATACTGGTGTTTCACTTTTTTGGGATTTGTAGGAATATTGTGAGAAACAGCTGAAGTGGGATAAAGGTCTTTATAAATATATGTAACTCTGCTATGATAACTGGTATTTTAAAAGTATGTTTATCAAATTTACTTACAAGAGAAACTTGCCTTTTCAGATTTGTAATTTAATAGCTTATAAATATAAAAAAAGGTTAACTTTATTTGATGAAGTTGCAGTTTGAGATAAAATCTAATCCTGTGTTTTTAAGAGGAAAGAGTAGGTGGTATATCTGGGGTTTGGTATATAAACTTTGTTTTTTGATATAGGGTCTCACTGTGAGGCTGACCTTATATTACAGTCCACCTGTCTTAGCCTCTCAAGTGCTGGGATTGCAGGCATGCAGTATGGTGCTGGCTTTATATATAAATAATTAAGAGTTTTAATTTATCTTAATATTTGTCAATAACCTTATGCAGGAAATCTGTTCGGTTTTTTTGTTTTGTTTTGTTTTGTTTTGTTTTGTTTTGTTTGTTTGTTGCTTTGCAGGGCATCAGATGGAGGGCCTGCTCATGTTAAGCATGTGGTCTACTATCAAGCTACATCCCTAACCCTATGACCATTTTTCATTCAGTTTTATATCCAGAGATATTTTAACCTTGCAAATTAACAGTAATAGACTGAGTCAGGTTTTTTTTTTTCTCCCTTTTCTGGTTTTTTTGTTTGTTTTTGTTTTTAATTTCTTTTGAGACAGGATCTTGCTGTGTAGTTCAGGTTGACTTTGAACTCACTATATAACCTAGGCTGGCATTGGACTCACAGTAATTCTCCCACCTTAGCCTCCCGAGTGCTGGGATTACAGGCATGTGCCATCATGCTTGGCTCTTTTTCTAGTTTTGAATTGAAGACTAACTATGTGGTTTCGTTTTTTATCCTTTCAGAACTTGATGTCTGAGAATTGGGAGTTAACTTTGGGAAACGCTTCTTAATGTGCTCGCTTTTGATTTAATAATACTTATAAAAATTAAGTTGGTAAATGGCCTGTGTCCATTTGGGAGGCTCAGGATGGAGGGTTTGAGGCCAGCCTGGTCTATATACATAGCAAGACCATGTCTCCAAAACCAAACAAAACCCCTCAAAACTACTCACACACGTAGAGCAGACTAGTGGTTTCTTACAGGATAATGGCTGTGAGATTCCTGAAATTCACATTTGACCAAAAGACATAGTTTGAACACCAGGATATTTTTACCTTAAAAATATGTATAGTTTATAGTTGATGAGTTTTTCTCTGAAATGATAGTGCCACACTTGTTAACTATGTCAGTATATATATACTGGTTCATATGTTTCACATCAATAAGAAGATCATGTTAGTTTTAGATGTCTGAATTTTAACTTACTTACATTCCTTACTTGAGGATGAGATGTTTTTCAGGTGAAGTTTTTTTTTTTCTTTCTGTTTTTATCTTCTAGATTTATTAGATGTGGACTTTTAGACTTAAGAAAATACACTATAATTTTAGCGTGTTAATAATAACTGTAATACATGTATAAACTGCTTCAAGCACTTGTAGGTTTTCTGTTTTGTTGTAAAATATTTAGTATACGAAGCAAAAGTTTCATCTTTTAAGAATAACACAAATTATTACTACTATTGAATGTATTGTAGCCTAATTCTTATTATTGGATAATTGGTCAAGAGCTCTAGATAATTTTTCCCTTAAGAAAAAAATGTATGGGAATAGATTATCAAACATAGGTTTTAATAGTTGATATTCAAGATAATAACATTTTAGATATTTGAAAAGGTATTAAACACTAGTAATTTTGGGATGCTGTTTCTACAAAATTTTAGGTAAAGATGTGGAAGCAGAGGTTTTGGTGGAAAGCAGAAACACCATAATACATATATTTATGTAGAACACATACCAAAACATTAAAATTTATTCTAAGCTGGGCATGGTGGTATGTACATGCTTATAATCCCAGCACTCTGGAAAATTGAGGCAGAAAGATTACAAGTTCAAGCCCAACAGGGGCAAGACCCTGTCTCAAAAATAATAAGGGCTGAGGATGGAGCTCAGTGAGAAGGGTCCTGGGTTCAATCCTTAGTATTACAAAATACACTAACGTAAAACAAATACACTAATGTAAATTTGATGTTCTGTGGTTCCAGAGTTTAATTTTTACAGTAGTTTTATAGCAGAAGCACAAAACTTTTTATTATTTTTTATACAGTGCCTTGAAGGTAGTATGCTACTGTCTTGAGGACTGTTGTTTTGAAAAACAATAGATTTTGCTTTAAAACAGTAATACCTTTTCCAAAATGCAAATTTTTCTCCTGCAAAATAATTTTTTTTTTTTTTTTGGTACCAGGGATTGAACTTGCGACCTGGCGCTTACCAGGCAATCGCTTGAGGCACTGAGCTAAATCCCTGGCCCAATAATTTGTTTTTGTATTGTGGACTTTGTGTGTGTGTGTGTGTGTGTGTGTGTGTGTGTGTGTGCATTTAAAGAAGTACTATTAGAAGTACTGTTAGGGATTGTTGAATTCTTCACTGAGGCAATGCCTGTGTTTCTCAGATTATAAGTATTGATACTGGCAAGAATTAATTTTGGGTTATGTGATGGCATTTTCATGTAACTAAGTGCCTCCTAGACTTCTCTTTATTTCCCTTGAGTTCCCTTTAGTTTTCCTAGAATTGTAAGATGGTAAATATGGTAAATACATATTGTGACCTTTTTGGATACATGTAGACTATTTAATGCTGGTAGAAAATACCTTTCAGTCTACAGTAGTAACCCAGACATGGCTGTAATGCTTTTTATGTAACAATACAATCCTGCCAGGACTGGTGGCGCATGCCCTGTAATCCTGCCACTCGGGAGGCTGAGACAGGAGGATTGTTGCAAGCTTGAGACCAGCCTGGGCTACAAAGTGAGCTCCAGGCCAGTCTGAACGGCATAGTGAGACCCTGTCTCAAAAAGACAAGGGCTGAGGATTTAGCTCAGTGGCTAAGCACCTGCCTGGCCAGCACAAGGTCGTGAGTTCTAACTCCAGTGCCGGGGGGTGGGGGGAAGATTTGATCTTGTGTCTTGGGCTATTTGATTTAATGTGTGCATATGAGATTTCTCTTTAATCTGTCATGTGATTATTTTCACTTGTATCTTTTTCCATGGGATACAGAATTAAAAGGACTAAGATACAGGCTTTAAAAGTTCTTCCAATTAAAAAAAGTATAGTTGTGGTAGTGCATGCCTGTAATTCCAACACTTGGGAGACTGAGGCAGGAAGATCACTATGAGGTTAAGGTCAGCCTGGGATACATAGTGAGTTGAAGGCCCGTTTGGAATGCATAATGAGATCCTGTCTCAAAAACTAAACAAAGCAAAACAAATCACAAAAAAACCCCTGACCATTGTAAAGAAAAGAAAGACTTAGAAAATGTTAGAAAACAAATATGTATCTTTTGCTGACTGCTGTAATATATTGACATTTCCTTCTAGTGTATTTCTTTAATTGGCAACATTTAAAGGGTGTTATTCTTTCACTAAAGATAAATATATTTTCTGCTAATCTGTCTACCTTCAGTTTTCTGCCTAGTTTGTATTCATTGTTGTATAATAGTAGATAGCTAATCATTTTAAGAGAATTTAACTAGCAGATTAGAACAACTGGTTATTTAAGCCACTCCTTAGACAGTATTAACTTAATTATATTGATGCGTATTTTAAATGCATTATTAAAAGTGAATGTCACTTTAAAAGTAAAAATGCAATTTTGATTTAGAATACAACATATAAAATTAAAATCTTGACATATTTTGCATGGATTTTTTTATTTAGAAACTTGTCTGGGATTTTGTTGTTTGTTGATCCTAATCTCAGGGATATGTATATGTATGTGCACATGCATGCCCATCATTAGAATTATAAACTAATTCTGAAGTTCATTAGTGTTATATTTGTCAAGTTGCTGGAAACAAATACTATAGTCCACAGTGGTTCTAACGGTATCAGGTCATTAGTCTGATATCCATTCATTGTTTCCTGAAGTTATGTGGAACAAAAAGTTTTTCATATGTAAGTATAGTGATGGTAATTAAGCTGGAGAAAAAAACTTTCATTTTTTTAATTAAAGATTTTGGCCTTTAAAAAAAATTATGTATGTATGTGGAGACAGGATCTTACCATGTATCCAGCAGGGATTTGAAATCTCCTTGTAGCCTAGGCTGGCCTTGAACTCTGATCTTCCTGCCTTGACCTCCTAGTGCTGGGATTACATATGGCAGATTTGGGACTTTAAAATTTTTAACTAGTATAGTAAATAGAAGAATATGCAAGTAGTAGCCAAGCCTGGTACTGCCTCCTTTTATCCCTGTTATTTGGGCGGGTGGGTTAGGGGGATCTATCATAAGTTAGAGACCAGCCTGGACAGTATAAGGGGACCTTGTTTCAGAATTTAAAAAAAATTTTTTATTTTTCAGAATAAAGTTTAATAAAGGGTTGATAATATACTACAACTCAACATTCTCTGAGTTAAATTCTCAGTACCCACCCAATATAAAAAAATCTATTTTGCTTATTGCTTTTATTTCTGTTACATAGACTTAACAGCAGAGGCCTTTGGGTATAGGTCTCTTAATTTACAGAAAATTTTTTAAATAAAAGCTATTTGTAAAGATCATTTAAAATGTTTTAAGTCAGCTTATCAATGAAATAAACTGTGATGAATAATTTTATTGAACAAAGTATCCTAAGTTGATATTCCTGACAGTTTTCATTTTAATATACAATTGACTTTGTGTAATAGTACAGTTACATTAAGGTTATATGGAAGATAGCAAGCAGATTTTGAGCTTATGGGTATTTATTTAGGACAGTAGGTTATGGAAACTGGGCATGGTGCCACACACCTGTAATCCCAGCATTTTGGAAGCTGAGGCAGGAGGATTTTGGAAGCTGCCACACACCTGTAATCCCAGCATTTTGGAAGCTGAGGCAGGAGGATTTTGGAAGCTGCCACACACCTGTAATCCCAGCATTTTGGAAGCTGAGGCAGGAGGATCATGAGTTTGAGGCCAGCCAGGGTTATATATTGCAAATTCAAGATCAGTTCCAACTACATAGTGAGAACCATCCCCCAAATAAAGGCAATTATGGGCAAGTTACCTTAACAATAGGTGAACTTTAACATAGCTGTAATTGTTATATTTATTTAGCTTATATTTTTAAATCTTTTTAAAATTATTTGAATAGTATGATGAGGGCATGGTGAAAAGATTTTGTGCAGTACTGCATTTCAGGAAATTTAGTAACAAGATAATTCCAGCAAATATATTCAACATATATTTATTAAATGTTTATTTGTTCCATAAAAATTCTTCTCAAAATCTGCTTTAAGAATGGTATATAATGCCTTTAATCCTAGTACAGGTAAGAAATGGTATAATTTTAGTTTTTTTAGAAGTTCAGAATTTATGAATTGTAAATAACGTGAAAAAGTTCTGAGTCACAGAAAAATAAAGGGATAATCCATGAAAAAGTGTATTTTTTGGTAATGAAGTCTTTCATATTATAACTATTGAAGATTTAGGAAGAATGTTATTGTTTTTATTTTATTGCATTTTGATTTGTCTTTTACTCATCTGTACATCTGAAATATAATAAATTAGATAAATAAAAATTTTGAAACAGAAGTGTTTTTTGTTACTCTGTTGAGGGCAGTTTTACATTCATGATTTTCTACCAGTTCACATTAGGTGACTGAGTCAAGAAATTGACTTTTGTATAATAAAATAAGTTGGTGTGAGTTTGTCAATAGAAGAACAAATAATAGATTTTACATGATAATTTTTAGCTGATTTTTAGTTTTGAAGTTGCCATATTGAAAATGAAAACGAAATGCTACCACAAACATAAAACATTAAGATTCTTTTCCTTTAAGTTACATCATACTAAGTTATTCTATTAAAAATTGAAAATTTGGAAAATGGTGACATTTACACTATGACTAGTCCAAGAAGTAATCAAATGTTGGAATGGAGTATCTTTAGTAAGGTGCATAGACATGAGGATGTGGTTAATCTATTATCTTATTTTTGTGCTCTTCTTTGATATATGTAGTGCAGATGTTTTAGTTTTGTTTTGTATGGATCTCAGTACTAAGAGCAGTGGGTCCATGAGTGGTGAGCTCTTCAAATGGTCCTATTTTGTATTTCTTGGTTTCCTTAACCAAGTGGTGTAAGTGAATAATTTCACTTGATTCAGAGTTTTTAGTGGTAAAGTGATATATGGTCTTTTCCTTTTGATCAACTTTTCAACTACTTTGAAAACTGAATCTTCTCTTTCACATCTTCCTTGATCCTTTCAAAATGGTGATGAACTCCTCATCAGTAAATAGCTTTTTTAGGTGAACAGAGTAACCTGTCATTTACCAATACGCAATCCCTAAAACTTTGTTTTTATGTTGGAAACTTTATAAGTTAAAATTTTTAATAGTTGAGTATAATGGAAAGCATTTAAACTACATTGATTCAATTTTATTTTGAAAATGCATTAACTTGTAAACATAAAATGTCTTTGCTTTGCTTTGCTTTTTTGTTTTTGAGGCAGGATCTCACTTTGTAATTTTGAGTGACCTCGAACTCACTACGTAGTCCAGCCTGCCTTGAAGCAGTCTTCCTGCCTCAGTCTAGGATTGCAGGCCTGCAGTCACTACACCCAGTGTAAACACAAAATTTCAATGCATATGGTTGCGTTTTGTTTCCATCTGGCCCCATCCTAGATATTTTTCTTTTTACTAAAATACGTTGATGTTATTCTGAAGAGTAACATGCAGCTTTTGATATTTAATATTTAATATTTTTGATATTTTTGGAGATGTCACTTTTCTATGTAGTTTTGTCCTCTGTGGTTTTTTTTTTTTTTTTTTTTGTGGCACCGGGGATTGAACTCACGACCACGTGCTTGCCAGGCAGGCACTTAGGCTACTGAGCCAAATCCCCAGCCCTTGTCTTTTTGAGACAGGGTCTCAGTATACTGTTCAGGCTGGCCTTGAGCTCACTTTGTAGCCCAGGAGGGTCTTGAACTCGCAATGATCCTCCTGTCTCAGCCTCCCGAGTGCTGGAATTACAGGTGTGAGCCACCACGCCCGGCTGGTATTTTGTTTTTTTGAGATAGAGTTTTGCTATATATAGCTCAGACTGCAGTTGAACTCCCCATGTATCCCAGACTGGCCTTGAGCTCATGCGTCAACCTCTTGAGCACTGGGATTACTGGTGTGCAGCACCATGGTGGGCTTTGTTTTCTATTGATACTCTTTTTCTACAGCAGAGATGCTCAGACAGTGTTTTCTGTTTATTCAGATTGTGCATATATTTCCAATTTTTGATTGTTAGTAATGAACATACAGCATATTCTCCTAAATATTATTTACACATTAGATTTTTCATTTTAGTAATATTTAGTAAATAGTCTACTGTGTAATGAGACTGGTATGTTTTCTTAAATAGTTTCTTCTGAAATGCAAATTGGTTTGTGTCTTTAGAGATTTGCTGCTTTCTGTGTTCCTTATGCTCATACCCCATTGCTTCACCTGAAACCATGCACACATGCACATTTCGCCTTCTTAGGGCCTTTGGCTAGGTGATTTCTAAGCTTTTGAGTCTTACCTGAATTGAAGCTGAGTGCAATGACTGTCCCCACTCTCTGGGCCCTTGGATGCTGGAAGAAGGTGTCTGTATGAGGTCCTTTAGCAGTAATAAGGGGGTTGGAGAAATCAGGGTAATAAAGAGAAAGGAAGGAATTTTCTCTGGGTTTAGAAGGGGGGGCCAAAAGAACAAACCGTGTACTGGTACTTATTCTACCTTTCCTTGGTCAGTGATGTAGCATAAGAGAGGAGGAGGAGCAGTGGTTCTGTGTATCTCTGGGGGTACAGAGGAATGCATTGGTCCGAGGAAAGGTAGAATGATAGACTAAAAACACTATTTACTGGCAGTGCTCTGCAGAAAAGATGATGCCAAGTGTAGTCTACGCCAGAATGACCAGTTTGGTTTTGAGATGTTTTTATACAAATACATACAAGCTCACATCATAACTTTAAACAAAAATATAAAAGCCATATTTGTGATGATCTCATTTAACTTTAATCCTAGCAAAGCATTTACTTAACAAGTTAGGTGTACGTAGGGAGAACATAAGGCACCAACTCCAGCAGTGGTATCTTCCTCAGAGCCTCTCCCATGCAGGCTGTGTACAGCAGAGTGTATGCGCAAATGGAAGCTGAGAGTGATGTGAGCCAGTGCTGCTTATAATGAGTGTAAAGGTAGGGCAGTGGACCAATATTTGAACTCTTGCGTTCTTTGAACTCTCACTATAACCTGTGAAGAAACTGAGGAGTAGAATGAAGTCATATAGCTAAGAGAGAGTAGGGATAGCTTTAATCTTTGTTAGCTTTTGCCAAAAATCTGTACTTTTATGCTGCTACCAGTCTCAGCTTGTGTATTCCTCTTTGCTTCAACAGTGAGAACAACTAAAAATTTCTTCCTTCCTCTTCTCCAACCCCCTTATTGCTGCTAAAGATTAGTGAGGGTATAAACAGCATAAAATGTGTGTTTGTGTTCTTCAGAAGGACTTGGTGGATTGCTTATTTTTCTTGCTTTGTAATTATAACAAGTAGAAAAACATACAAGATTTCAGTCAGAAGGAGAAATAGCATCTGTATTAACCACAAATAAATAACTACTAACCAGTGTAAAATTTACTTTCTAGAGTGATACCTTTAATGATTATAGAAAAACTACAAAGTTCATTATTAAAAATTTTTGTCTTAGGACTGTGATAGACGTCAGATTTGGCACATAGGCAAACGTGCAGTTTAGTTAACTTTACGTGTTGTAAGCATGGAATGTGCTTATGTTAATGGATACATCTAAGACTGGAAGTGTTTCTATGAATAACTTTACTTAAGTGACTATTTTGTTGTTGTTCAAAGTCAAACAGTTTTGTTAGTAGCAATATAGTTGTTTTAACAGCATAGAAGAATCATTGAATGAGAGCAACAGTAGCATCTATAGGTTTGTTCTATCCTGTAATGAATTGGCAGAATTGAATAATAGCTCCTCATGTTAAATGTGCTGCAGTTTCTAGCTCCTTTGTGATCCGAGTTATTTTTCCCTTTCAAGAGACACTTCTTTTTACAAGTACATTAAAAACTGCCGAGTTGTACCTGTCTCATAGTTCTGTGTGGAAAGAATCTCATTTTAAAAATATATCACAAATTTTCACCCTCAGCTGATACTTCTGTACTGATTTAGAGTACAAGCCGTGATGACACATGCTTTGAACATACTCTGTTCAATCTTGGTTTGCTAATAATAGGTTTAGGATGACCTTGAAACACACGATCTTTAATTTGGTTTCTTACTAAAAGACAGATTTGGATTCTCTTCCTTTTTTGAAGTTTGTGTATTACCGACTTGTCATTGTTTGAATATATTGGAAATGAAGACAGTCATAATTTTAACTGTTAACTATACTTAAAATATGAAAGTTTTGCTTTGTTATGATAAATACTAAATTTAAGCTAAGTTATAAGGTATGCTGTTTGGAAATATGGAAGATACAAGAATGAAGCCAGATAACAAGTTTATGCTTGTATTTTCTACTGATGAAGACTTTCAGAGAAGTTATTTCCATGGGTAGGTGATGTCACTCTGCATGTATATATACACATATACTTTTTTTGCATGATTATACATGTAGGAGTGGTACAATTTTGACTTGACTGTTGACCTTTTGCTTCAATATGGGGGTAGAGGTGGGGAATGTGAGGTAAGATTGTCTGGTGTTGATACAAATTTTAAAATAAATTGCTAATTTATTGCAAACACTTGGACAGAACAACAAAGCCCTTTGAAAAATAGGACATATGGTCAAATAGTCAATATTGTACTTGGCCCTCATATACTCTGCTCCTAAGTATTTGGACATCACACAGTATCTTGATTGCATAATAATCATTTTGAACTCTGACGAAAACTCCATAGAATGATGCAGCTTTCTTTTCTATTTTTAGAAAAAAACTTTTAAACTTTTTTTTTTTTGGCTATTTGAACCAAAATTCATTACCAGCTGAAACCAAGGCCACCTTTTTAAATTTTATGGTCTTTAATGAACTTGATTTACCCTATTAGGGGAACTAGAAATAATAGTTAACTAAAATTGTCATGATCGTCAGAATTTCATATTGTGACATGTCTGTTCTTTATACTGTGGCACCTAACAATTCATTTGCTTTTATGTTCGATCATTTTTATTTTTAAAATCTTGTTATATAAATCTGTGGTTTTGGAGCTTAGTTTTCAGAGATAAATTCCCAGGTGTGTTCCATGTTTTTGTCTAGTAGCAGTTTATATAATGGATACATGTATTAAATTGTTATATTTTTATGATTCATTGGCATATGTATTTCTTCCTGGTCAAGAGTTTTATAAAATAGGTATGTTTAATCATGTCGGGTGATATTTTGAAATCTATATGGAAATGAATGGTTTGCTTGCACTTAATAAAGAGCTATGGAAAGAGAAACATCATTCCTTTATTTTAGCTTTGTTCTAGGCAAGCATTCCGCCATTGAGCTACATTCCCAGCCCCTATTTTGGCTTTCTCTAAAATGGGGGTGGTAGAGGAATTTCTTGAATGAAACTTTTACTTTTGCTTTTGCTGTGAGGAAAAGGATATCCTTAGCATTTTAAAGCATGTATCTGTTTTACAAGCATGAATATTGACTTATTTTAAGCATGAATTGCTACAGTTTAATTACTTCGGAATTCAGCTTTATGTTTTTCAGCTAGCTAGAGTAACTTGGGCATGGGAAGGATCTCTTACTTTTCCAGTCAGAATTTTAATATCTTCTTCTAAAATCACTCATCAGATTGCATATCATAGGCTGGGCGTGGTGGCGCACGCCTGTAATCCCAGCATTTGGGAGGCTGAGGTAGGAGGATTGCCAGGAGTTCAAGGCCAGCCTGGGCTACAAAGTGAGTTCAAGGCCAGCCTGAATGGCATGGCAAAACCCTGTCTCAAAAAGATATTGCATATAATTTATTTGGAGTGTAAGCTGGTTGTCTTTCTGAGGGAAAAGAAAATATAAATATAGCTCACAAGACAAGCATAGTCCTGAAAATGGGACTTGGGGATATTGTCTTTTTGTAGAATATTACAATGTGTATAACTTTCCTGTTATTATAAAAAGGCTTTACTGGAAATTTTTAAGTAGAGCTCTTATGTTAACTTTATTTCTAGTAAGGAAAATATAAATTTGATTTTCTTCTTTGACTCTACTAGGAACTTTTAAGTATTAGGTACTAAGAAAAATTGATTTATTCTCTTAAAAATAATAAATTGGGTTTCAACAATTTATGTCAGTTTTTTTCCTTTAAAAAGTCAGTTTCACTTTCTTTGTGGAATCATTCCATTTTTCTTAACCTGTTGCTGTAGGGGTGTGAGAGGAATTCAGTGTAACATTGTTCAGTATAGTCTTGTCGTCTTCTGTTCTTCATACTCTTTTCCTCCTTTCAAACTGCGTCCCTCATCTTTGTAAGGTCAGGTTATCTTTTCCACTTTCACATCATGTCCAAAATATTAGATGTGTCAAGTATAGCTTCTCTAGTCAGATAGACTAGTAAGGTAAAGGCAACTGGCATTTAGAGGGCTCTTAAGTTTCAGAATTATTTTTTACCCCACAAGTTAGATACAAGTATACATTTTCTTTCCTCCCTAGATGGACCTCCAGTTGTAGCTCATTATGATATATCTGACACCAGCTCTGACCCAGAAGTGGTAAATGTGGACAATTTATTGGCGGCTGCAGTAGTTCAAGAGCACACTTATTCTGTAGGCGGCCAGGACACAGGAGCTACCTGGAGGACCAGCGGGCTTCCAGAGGAGCTGAATGCAGAGGCAGGTTGGTCTCCCCCCACTACTTCTCTAACAGTGTAATGTGCATGTGTCCCAGCAGCTGTTTCTCCTGGTAGTGGACCCTGCTGAGGAGAGAAAGTCATACCGGAGACACCTGGCATTGAATGAGTGTGATATCCCTGCTGCCATGTATAACTGGAAAGATGTGGGTGGCATGTCTTTCATCTCTCCTAATCAGAAAGAAGCAGTAATGTTAATAATAGTAATAATAATGACATTAATTATGTAGGCATCAGATTTCAGCAGTCATATTTCTTGGATGAAAAATGCCCAGTGTGTGCCCAAATAGTCCACATACCCTTGTATTCTTTGGCCAACCCTTTCCCTCACTTGACTCTGGATAGCAGCCTCGCAGCTTAATAGGGAGCTTGAGACTCTCTTGATGGTGCTGTTTCTCTGCAGCACTGCTGCTGCTTTTCTGCTCACAAGGGTGAATCATCTCAGGTGTCCCCCTTTGTCTTTTCACTTTCTGCGTCTGTTTTCTCCAAAAAAATCTCTTTCTTCTGTCTTGTATTATTTTTCTTGGTTCTGTGGTT
>RJWT010005323.1:0-31487 GCA_004365215.1 Cuniculus paca | reverse complement strand
ATTAGAAATGAAAAAGGTGAAATCACAATGAATCACAAAAAAATCTAGAAGATTATCAATACCTGCTTTGAGAGCCTGAACTCTAAGAAGATGGAAAACAGAAGATATAGACAAATTTGTAGATACATATGAATTATTAAAGTTGAATCAAGAAGATAAAAAAATTCTAAATAACCCAATATCAGTCAATGAAATTGAAAATGTAATTAAAACTTACCAACAAAGAAATGCATGGGTCCTGATAGATTCACTGCTGAATTCTACACAATTTTATAGATCTAATGACATTCCTTATCAACCTCATTAATGAATTTGAAAGGAAAAAATACTCCCAAAGGCATTCCTGGAAGGAAGCATTTTCCAGGTACTAAACCAGAGAAAGGCATAACCAAAAAAGAGAACTGCAGGCCAGTCTCCCTAATGAATATGGCTGCAAAAATGCTCAATAAGATACTGGCAAATAGAATGCAACAAATCATTAAGAAGACCAAGTGGGATTCATCCAGGGATGCAGGGATGTTTCATTATACACAAATCAATGGTTGTAATACACCATAATAATAGAACCAAAGGCAAAAACCAGATGATCATTTTAATAGATGCAGAAAAAGCATTTCACAAAGTCCAACACCCATTCATGATAAAAACTATAGAAAATTGAAATAGATGATCTTTATCTTAATCTAATAAAAGTCACCTCTGACAAAGCAACAGCCAACATCATACTAAATTGTCAAAAATCAAAGCTTGGTCTGTAAAATCAGGAACAAGACAATCATGTCCACTGTTGTGACTGTTATTCAATATAGCTCTGGAAACACTGGCCAGAGAAGTTAGACAAGAGAAATAAATAAAAGAAATAAAGATTGGAAAGGAAGAAGTTAAATTATCATTATTTGTAGATGACGTGATCCTCTATATAGAAGACCTCAAAAACTCGACAAAACATTTCTATATATAATAACCAGATTCAGTTACATAGCTGGATATAAAGTGAACACTCAAAAATCAATAGCATTCCTATACACAAATAAACTCACTGAGAGATAAATTAGGGAAACAACAACTTTCACATTAGCACCAAAAAACAATGAAGTACTTAGGAATCATTCTAACAAAGGAAATAAAAAAATCTCTAAATTGAAAACTATAGTACTCTGAAAAAAGGAGATTAAAGAGGATATCATAAAATGGAAAGATAACCCTTGCTCTTGGTTAGGAAAACAGTGAAAATGGCCATACGTTCAAAATTGTTTGTTATGGTTGACACTTTGTATCAAATTGAGAAGCTTAGCTGATTAACTGAGTGACTTAGCAGGGAGCCAAGGTCCTCACTTTGTAAACATCCTCAGCCTGTGCCAGAGGAAGGCAGCAAGGTGGTATGAGTGCTACACCTCGGGTAGGGTAGCCTGCTTACAATATAAGGGATGAGAAGAGGCTTGTTCTCCCCACTTGTGCTTTGGCTGCTGTTGCTGTCTTCTGCAGCCTTGAAGTGTTGCCCCTGTGTCATGCCACCCTGCCTTGGAGCCAGTTGATTATGGACTGAACCTTCCACAAACTGAGCTCAACAAACCTTTCATTCTTTGATTTTTGTAGTTGGGTATTTTGTCTCAGCAACAAGAGAAAAATAACCAAGACATTGTTTTACAGAATTAATGCAACTCTAATCAAAATACCATTAGCAGGGCTGAGGATATAGCTTAGTGACACAGCACCTGCCGGGCAAGTGCAAAGTCCTGAGTTTGATTCCCCATGCAACAAAACAAAACAAAACAAAACAAACACCATTAGCATACCTCACAAAACTAGAAAAATTCATTTCTAAAACTCATTTGAAACCAGAAGAAACCTAGAATAGCAAAAACAATTCTGGGCAACAAAGGCAAAGCAGGGAGCGTCACAACCCCTGACTTGAAGTTATGCTACAGAGCTACTATGATCAAATCAGCATGGTATTGGCAAAAAAAAAAAAACCTCACAAAAAACAGACCTGATGATCAATGGAACAGATTAGGAGGCGCAGAAACAACTTTAAACAAATTCAGCTACTTTACCTTTGACAAAGGGACCAAAGCCATTTAATGGAAGAAAGAAAGCCTCTTTAATAAATGGTGTGGGAAAAAACTGGCTTTCTACATCCTGAAAACTAAAACTATGTATATCATCACACACTAAACTAAAATCAAAATGGATCAAGGATATAAATATTAAAAACAGAAACACTAAATCTGGAAAAGAGAATAGGTAGAACTCTTGAAGACATAGGTATAAGCAAAAACTTTCTGAACAAAACTTAAAGTCTGTTATGGTTTGTATATAAGTGGCCCCCCACAAGCCTCATGTAGTCATGGAAGCCACTGAATCTAGCATTTGTGATTGACTTGTTGTCTAATGCTGGGATTGGCAGTGTGAGTTCTGCACCCACCTAGGTCAGGAAACATACAATATTAGGTCAGGAAAGAGGCGTGTTTTTTTCTCTTTTGTGCAGTTAGCTCTTGCTGCTTGCAGCCGTCATGAATGGCTGCCGCCACAGCCATACCACCCTGCCTTGAAGCCAGCTGAATATGGACTGAAAGCCCCAAAACTGGAAAAAATAAACTTTTCCTTCCTTCACTTTGAGTATCAAGTATTTTGTCTCAACAATGAGAGAAAAGTAACCAAGACAAACTCCATGGTAAATACTACAAATAACCAACAACTGGGATCTCATCTTATTAAAAAGTTTTTGCACTGCAAAAGAAATGATCAACCAAATGAAAAGTCAACCAAGAGAGTGGAAAAAAGTCTCAGCTAGTTGTTCTTCAGAAAAAGGACTAATATCTGGAACATATAAAATAATTGAAAAAGTCAGACCGCCAAATTTAAAGACCCTGTCTAAAAATGAGCATCTGAAATGAATAGATGCTTCTCATAAGAAGTACAATCAACAAATAAATATATATAAATATATATATATATATAAAATGTTCAGCATCACTGATCATTTGAGAGATGTGAATTAAAACAACACTGAGATTTTATCTTCACAAAGAATGGCTACTATTAACAAATCAATAACAAATACTGGCAGAGTTTTACAAAAAAAGGAACACTTCTCCACTTCTGGTGGGAGTATAGACAACAACACAGGATATCAGTGTTGAGATGTTACAAAAATCTAGGACTAGAGGTTCCATTTGACCAGGTACTCCTCTTCTGTGTATCTTTCCAGGAAATTAAAAGCTTCATACTCCCATGATATATATGCACCCATGTTACAGCACATAGCTAAATCCTGGAAACAACCCAAATGACCACAAACTGACAAATGGATAAAAAAAATGGATTTTTATACAATGGAGTACTACTCAGTCATAAAGAAGGATAAACTTTTGAGATTTGTAGCAAAATGGATGGGCCTTGAGATCATACTTTTAAGTGAAGTAAATTGTGAAAATATTCTCTCATGTGACAAATTCAAAGTGTAAATAAGAATCAAAATGTATAATGGATATTGTGAAATAGGAAGTAATTATTTAAAGGAAAGAGGAACTGCAGAGGAGGAGGGAAAAGACAAAAATTAGAAAAAAAGGATAAAACAGAAACAAAACTTTACAAATGAGGGGAACTGGGGTTGAAGAGAAGGGAGGCGAATGGGGAAAATAGAGGCACCAAGCTATATCATGTATAGGTACAAATTCCCTGTGATGAATGTGGTCATTGTGTGAAGCTAAATTTTACCAATAAACTTTTTTTAAAAAAAGGAAAAGGCCTGTATCAATGGTGGCTGTTTATTAGTACTAAACAGATATTAGTGTTTTTTCCCCTTTCTTTCATGCTACATTTACTTTGGTTGTCACACACACATGCATGCATGTGCACACACATTCAGGCAAATACACAGCAGTTATTTAACCATTTCAATTTATATAGTGTACTGGCTAAGCAGGTTTAAGTGGTCATACTGACTCTGTACAAGAATGAGCTCAGTAATCTATCTGTGTGTGAACATTGATTATAAAAATACCAAACTCATTTGCTATTATTTAATATAAATTTGCTTATCACAAATGCAAATAATATTTGTATTATATTAATTTATACCCTTCCTACTTAAAAGAACTTTCATCTGTTCAACTCACAATCTAGACTTCTGTAAAAGGGAATAGAATTAGGATGATTTTTCTCAATAAAAAACAATTCAAAATTCATAATTACTTAAAACAACAAATTTTATTTCCTTGTTATACTCCATTTACTATGTGAGGGGTTCAGAAGTGTTCCCTCAAAATTTATGTCTGAATGGAATCTAAAAAAAGAAACTTACTTGAAAATATGTTCTTTGTAGTTTTAATTAAAGAGAGAGATAAGAACATATTGAATTAGGGAGAATCATAAATTCAATGAGAACATCCTTATACAGGTAAAATGTATGCAAAGAAAATGAAATGTTGTGATGAAAGAAACAGATGATTTCAGTAATGTATTTGTAAATCCAGGTGTGACCAGAAGCTGGAAGAAAAAGGATTCTTTTCTAGAGATTTTAGAGGGAATATATCCCTGCTAGTACTTTGATTTGGGGATTGAAACCTCTGAGAGAATAATTTCCATGGTTACACCATGCATTTTGTAGTAATTTGTTAATAGCAGCTCTGAAAAATGAATATATATATAATTTTCCATTTACAATCGAAGCTGGTCACCACTACCTGGAAACACACTGTCCATATGGCAA
This sequence comes from Cuniculus paca, assembly GCA_004365215.1. Taxonomy (NCBI): domain Eukaryota; kingdom Metazoa; phylum Chordata; class Mammalia; order Rodentia; family Cuniculidae; genus Cuniculus; species Cuniculus paca. The sequence continues at coordinate 26,773 of RJWT010005323.1, read as the reverse complement.
TATGTAAATGACAATCTGGAGAACATTTTTAAAAGCACAAACTCTTAAAATGTTCTGCTCAGAAGAAATGCATATAACTGGTGCCTTCTCTCTGATATCCAAACTAATCTATATGTTTACCCCTACTTCTAAGGAATGAGGAAGTCACATCTCATTAGTATAGGAAGGATGATACCAGAACATTGATGACTATCACTCATGACTACCTTGCAAAGTTTTACAAAAATTCTAGGCAACTTTTTACCTGTATATTTTGAAAATTAGTATTGCAAATTCTGATAACTCCAAAGTTTCAATCATGATCTGAATAGCAGCAAACGTAAGCCACAATGGAGAGATGTGAGCAACGATTATCCATAAAACCTTCTATTTTGTTGTTTCTTGTTTGCTTTCAGAAAACAGAAAACTTAGTTTATCAATCATAAAAAAATTTAGTTTTGAATTTTAAAATAGAAACACAGTATAATGAGACAATGTGTTAAAAACTCAAATTACCCATTATCAACTACAACTATCATCCACAGTTAAAAATATTGCTTTTAAATTGTTATTATATCAAGTGAAAAGTCAAACACAAATTGCAAGGTCACTATGAAATAATGAAAAAAATGCTACATATTTTAACTTTTGGTCCATAGTTAAATTGAACACTGCCCACAGTGTTTGTAAACATTTTGCTTAATAATATAAACCATGCAGTTCATATACCAGTAAATAGAGAATTAATCAATTGTAGAAAAAATTTCTCAAATAAGATAACACATAGAAAAGGTCAATCAAACATCATTTTAGTGAAGAAAAAGGAAAAATCATTAATACATACAATGATTCCTGATGTAAGAGAAAAATCAGATACAGTAAACTTTTGATTGTGAATGATGACTGACATAAGGCTTCCATGACTAAGAAAATATGCCCTATCTGTAGTTATAGCTTCTTTTCTTTTTTTTTTAAACTTACTGGGGCAACTTTTTTTTTGATGGTACTGGGTATAGAACCCAGGGCCTTCACTATATCGTAATGCTTTTTTAATTTTTATTTTGAAACATGGTCTTGCTCAATTGCCAAGATTAGACTGAATTGGTGATTCTCCTGCCTCAGGCTCACAGTTCCAGCTAAGTGCAGGAATTACCACCCTGTGTCTCCATGTCCAGTTCTACTGAAGAAAAATATATTAACAGAAACAGAGGCAGAGATTATGAACACTCAGAATCTCAGGAGATTCTCAGTTTCAAGGCTTATGTTTTTTCCTTAGGCTCGTTCTTTGAGCCTGCCAAATATTCTAAGCTCATTTCCAGAATTTTTCTTTTTCAGGTTAGAAGTTATATATTTCAGAACAATTGAACATCTTTGGATTTATTCAGACATGTTAGTCCACAGGATGCTAAATAGCAAAGGAATTTTCTATATCTTCTTGTCTTTGCCCATAATTTAAGTCCTCATCCTCCTTAAAAGGGGAATTTTTAAATTTTTGCATAGATTTATTTTTAATTTCTTCCTCTTAATTATTCCCCATTGTGATGTAATCTCAATTAGAAATTTTTCCTCTCACTTTCCAACATTTTCACTTAATAATTTTTAGTTCCAGTAGGTACAACTGTTCTTCTATAGGGCAATTTTCTAAGACTTGGACCAGTAGGCTTCATCACAGTATTTTATGATTACTTCTTGTATTTGTTTATTTTCGTCCATCTCAAAAGTCTCTAGAGAGGGAATTATGTAAAAATTTACCTCTTCAGCCATTTTATATTAAAAATCCTTAGGGATTTTATATTATATTGTATTTTAACACTTTAAAATAACTTTAAGATTAGTTTTCAAGCATTCATGTCATCATGTATAAAATGGACTATTTCAATTAATAATTGCTAAAGACATCAAACATTAAGAAGTAGAGGAACCTTACAAAGTGGAACCAATTTATAATTAGCCAGGTCATTTTTTCATTGGGCTAGCCCTTAACTGATTTTATGAATGTTTGTGTGGTAAGGACCTAATTATGCCTCCTGATATGAAGAGAAGCAGTACGGAACGACATTTATAGCAGCATGCTTAGCTATTCTTTTTTTATTGTTCACCCTGCTTCTGTTTTAAATGACTCATGATTGACCTTTAATTGTTTCTTGTAGAAAACTGGTTTATAATATGAAAGTTAAAACACTATTGTTTTCTCCTATCTGCAGTACTAAATTAAATTTTAATTTACTTCTTTATTTCACTGAGTTGGCAGTGGAATTATAACCAATAGTGCTTCTTGAGTACTTACTAGACTACTGATGTTGATGGGCCAGGTAATGCTAAGAGATAAGCATAATGAAGGGACAGACACTATTGTCCTTGAGCCAGAGCCTACGTGTCAGACAGGTTGTATAATCCAGTGTTCCTATTATCACCCAGTAAAAGCAAAGAAAAATATAACAAAATTAAAAACAAAAAAAGAGTATCATAATTCCTCAATTATGTATCACGAATAAACAATAATCTATTCTAGATAGCTTGTAGCTGGGGCAATCTTTCCTTCCTAGAATTATAGTGATTTCAGAAATATTGTAATCACAATTTCACTATCAGGTACTTGGAATTCCATGTCTACCTTCACCTCCTTAAAAATAGCCTTTATTTTCTGGCCTCAGAAATTCTCAAAAGATACAAAATGTGAATGTTCTGATAACAGTATAATTCAGATGTTCAGAAAATATAGGAAAATTTTACTGTTAAATTTTTTGAAAAGGGGTATAGAGTACTTACTGGCCTTACATAGTGTGGTACAGAGAAAGAAAGATTTCAGATGCCTTACAGTAATTTTTTAAGAGTTGCCTTTTAACATTTCACATAGTATACTTGTGTATATATTTGTTATTACAGGAATGATTCATGTAAGAACATTATACAGGTGAAATGATACATGAAATATATAAGGGAGAGAATGGGGGAATTATATTAATTTATTTGTTAGAAAATAATTTTCCTTAAATGAGTAAGGATTTTGAAGCAAAAATTCCTATTGAAATTCATTCTCCAAGGATTGAGCACAGAATAATGCCAAGATTTTAAAAGAGGGCATGGGAATGCTACATAAAGGAGCAACAAGAAATTGATGCTCTGAATAAATTCAGGGTGAGAGAAGTGAGAAACATAAAATGGGAATGGTAAAAAGGATAGTTGGGCCACCTATTTGCAGAGGATATGAACAAAACCTGTAGTATGAGGAAACATAGCAAGTTCACAAGACACAGGATCTACATACACACACGCATTGAAACCAATCTTATTCTATACACTGTCAATGGACATGCATTACTCTAATCAGCTTTCTCTTACTATAAAGAAGTACCTGTGGTAATTAACGTAAAAGGAAGAAAATCTTCTTTTGGCTTCTAGTTCAAGAGGTTTCTTTCCATAATCACTTGGCCTGATTATTTCTGGGTCTCTGATCAAGCAGCACAGCATGCATGGTACATATGATGCATCAAGCTGCTCGCCTCCTGGGAGCCAGGAATCTAAACATGAGAGGAGGAGCCGGTGTACCAACATCTCCTTTACTGGCAGACGATGGGGGAAGAGAGCTAGAGAACAAGCCCCGCCTGTGAACCAGTGCCATGTGTGGGCCACTGCAGGCGGGGAGACAGCCAGATCCCTGCCCTTTCCGGCTCGTGGGCTGGCAAACAAGAAGTACCAATTCCTTCCCTCCCACACTGTAAGCGACTGGCTGATCCAGAGAAACAGCCGTGATGATAGCTATGGAAGTGAAATGCAATTGGATGCATGCGGTGCTTTGGTGTTTCACTGACCTTGCAGGTCTGGGGTTAGTGGTCTGATCATCTGTTCAGAAGATAGTGGTACGCAGTGTGGTATCTAGCGGTGATCTCCTTCTGAGGGCGGTAGCCACTGTTGATTCCCTATAGTCTTGTTTTGAAATCCTATATCACTTTCATTGTTTTGTTGGATTGGGTTTTATTCTCCTCTGTTTTATTTGATTATGTTATATCCGATGGCATGAGCAGTTATTTCAAAGATAGCAAGATACATTATGGTAGCCATTTTGGATTTACTATTGTCTTGTTTTGAAGTCCTTTACTGCATCCATTGTTTTGTTTTTATTGTTTCTATTCTATTCTCTTCTGTCTGATTTTTACTATATCCAAAGGTATCTGCTACTATTTTGAAGACAACAAAGGCATTATGGTAACTATTGTTGATTTCATAATGTTTTGAAGTCCTGTATCACTTACACTGGTTTGGTTTTGATTGGTGTTATTCTGTTTCATTTTCTTTGGTTTTATCCTCTTTTAAATTAAAATAAAATAAATAAATACAGAAAATAAATTTATATATATATATTTCACTAAAATTCTCTTCAGAGGAAGACTACAAGAGTCGAGTATGGTTGTAGATCTGCATTTTGAGGTTGCTTTTGAAATTTGATAATTATGAAATTATGAGGCATGTTTAAGGAAAGCATATTTATTTTAGAACTGCCTCACACTATTTTTAAATTTTTCAATACCTTATTTTCTAAATATGTAATATGAATATAATCACACTAAGGATTTTAATGCATTGTTGCCAGGTTAAATATTAAGATGCTAAACACATTCCTTTTGTATCACTGACCTCTCATCAGTAGTTTTAAATGGATCATGCCATCCAGACAGTATGTGGGCGAATGTAAGATAAAGGTTAACTATTTATTATATGTACAAAAACACCTGATTTTTTGTATTAACAACTGCGTCCATAACTTCAAAGTGTTTGAAACAGTATTAACTTTTACCATCCTAAAGTAGTATTAGTAGATATTTGTATTAATAAGAAGAGCCATATTTATCTTTTATTAAGAAAATGTTCAAATTGCATTAACCTTCTTTAATAGTTGTAGCATTAGTAGAAGCATCAGCAATAATAACTACCATTTATTAAAGATGTACATACTGTCAGGCATTGTATATGTGTTCTATCAAGTGACTAAGCATACACAGAAATAATATATTCTTAGTATCTGAGGCGATAGAGTGCCACTGACATTAAGAGCTAAATGGCAACGTTAACAGAGATTCCAAGTACTAAGGTAAAGTGAATGACTCTATGAATGTATTATTACAAAGTTCATTTTAAATACATCTAGTTATTTTGGATTTCTTCAAATAATACCATAATTCACTTTAAGTAATTTATTTCCTTTTTGACTTGCCTTGCATTTCTTTAATTTCTCATGGTTTCCTAACAATGTTCTCCTTATTTTAATGTCTAAGATATATTTTTGTGTAATATAAAACTACTTAAAGTTATCTGAATTTTAATATTATTTTAAATATATTAAAATTATGAATTAGATTTTTAAGCCTATAAATTCATTTTACTTTATAATACATTAAAAGAATTTCCTTACAAATCTCAACAGTTACATTATAATAAACTTTAATAGATCAAACTTTGTGCCCATGAAAAGCGTGATTAAAATCACATAAATATTTTAAACTGCTTATATATTAAATCTTTCATTAGTAATATGACAGATAACACTACCAGGTGAATTTTTTTCGTTTACTTAAATATTTTTGGTTAAGTGATTAAATTTAAACTTTCAGTGAAACAAATTTTCTTCTGTACTACAGAGTTCACTTTTGCTATGTTTTAATCTTGAAATATCTTAAATAAATTATAAATGTCAAATGTAAGTTGCCATATTAACTGTCCTATTAATGTGTCACATTCTTTTAGGCTAATGATCTAAACAATTTGATCAGCAAAGAAATAATTTTCTTAAAGTTATCATAACATATCTTTGTAGCCTGTATCTTTTGGCCACTTACACCTTTATCCAAGGTTTTGTAACCTTTTCCTGAGTTTATAACTTAGTTTTGTAACATGTAATTCTGCACCACTTTGAGTCAGGAAATAGTCTTCCCAATTCATTTCCTTTATTTCATCTGCTGAAATTTTGCTGACCAGTTTTTTGCCTGATTGGATTCTGTATTGACCAAGTACCCACAACTATCCAGCTAAAGAGATGTGACACTTATTTGTAGTACTTTTGAATTTTCTCTGTGCTCTCTCACCTGATCTTAACCTTCCATTCAAAGTAGTCTTCTAATTTTATGTTTATCGTTCTCTTGCTTGTGTACCACTGAAGATCTATTTCGCTTTTTTATGTTTTGAGCTCTTTATGTATGTTACCTCTATACCTATTTGTTTAGTGTGCTATTTTTCATTCAAAGTTATATTTTTTGAACTACATCTACATAGATGCCTTTAGCTATAGGAATTTGTTTTACTCATTTTCTCATTACTGAGACAAAATATTCCAAACCCATAAGTTAAAGGAAGAGAGCTTTATTTTGGCTCACAGTTGAACAAGTTTTAGTCCATGGTTAGCAGGCTCAACTGCAGAAACAGCAGTGTAGGGAAGGGCCCGGTGGAGAAAAGCTGCTCTTGTCATGGCAGCCAGGAAGCAGAGAGAGAAGGGAGTCAGTGTGGAGGTACCGTATACCCTTCCATGTCATGCCACACTGTGAATGAACCACCTTCTGTGACCAGGACCCATGTCTGGTTACTAAAGTTGTTAATGGACTAATTCACTGATCAGTGTAGAGCTCTTATGTTCCACTCATCTTCTGAGCACTTAAGGTTTTGAGGAACACTTTACATAACCCTCAGAAACATTCATATGTAATTGCTAAATTATTCTTTGAATTGTTTTTGTATGTTTGTTTCCTTCTGCGTTTATATAAATTTTTTCTGAGTTCCACTTAAGGGCACTGCTGGTGTCACAAATTCAGGGAAAAATTATATTATTATATTGTTGTTATATTTGCTACTTGAAACTAAAATAGAAGTAGTTAGTGATGAAGTTTTACTTCTCTCATTCACATTTTGTTTTTCTAACTGACATTTCCACAAAGACTTCATTCCGTTTAGTAATCTTTATGTAAGCATCTCAAATTTAACCCCATGATCTTGTGTATGTTCATGGACCCTAAACAAGTACTTCAAGCTATTGCTAGTCTTTCAGATATTTTACTGGTAGTACATTTTTCCTTCAGGGCCACCTTTAATACTCATTTAACACTCTGACTTAAATTCTCATTGGGTAAATATTTGTTTCTTGGTGACTTTTTTTTTCTTTTCTTCATAGTTCATTTGTGATGTATTTGAATACTTTTAAATAATTTATTTAGTATTTCTTAAATGGAATAACTTTACAGAAATGTTGATTTTCTGGAAGCTGTTATTTCTTATACTTTTAATAACATCTGCCCTTATGCTTTTACTCTCACTTAAGATATTTCTTTCTATATTATCTTTTATTTTTATTACTAATTACACATTTAAAAATCTCACATTCTCATGATATTTCTTATCTATCTTGGATAAATTTATATTTGCTTTTTAAAAATATTTTCTGTGTACAGGTCTTCTAACAATTAACTGTGTATATCTTTATGAGGTCTCATTTATGGGTTTTCTAACTTTTCCTGCTATTAAAACCATACCCAAAATAAAGGTTATTTTAATGTCCTTTATTTTATCTATCAACCTCAGAGATGGGAATAGACAACACAGACACAAACCTGTCTTCTTGGAGAATATGACCTAATTTACAAAAACAAAGCAATGAATAAAATATTTTAAAATTGTATATTATACATTAATAAAGAATATAGAAAAATAAAGCAGGATGAAAATGATGCAACACACAATGGGCCTAACATTTCCATTTGATGTTGGTTTTCAGAGATCCCTGGACCAAAGAGAAAAAAACTATAGAGAATAGGTTGGAAGACAGTAAGGTAAAGATACAGATTATCCAGATTACAGGAGAAGCAGGCACCAGGAAAGTGAAATGGCAGCATGAGAATCTTATATAATAGATAACAAACGGAAAAAGTGAGAAAAGCAAAGAAGACTGTGGGAGGGGGAGAGGTTCAAAGCAAATTGAACTGATGTCTTGGGCCAGGGATTGATTGCTGCAACACAAGCTAGAGCATTTAGTCATTGTAAGGTCTTTGAACTTTACCCTTACGAGAGTCTACGGCTATAAAGTTTTGAGGAGAGAACTGGTATGTATAGATTTTCTTTTTAAATGTCTTATTTTAGCTGATGTAAATAAAATAAAGAAAGACTGGGCAGGGATAAGTGCAATGACAATATACAATGAGGAGCATTGCTTTCATTTTGACAAGATTTGATAAAGGCAGAAACTAGGAAGCCAGCGTTGAAGAAGAGATGGAAAGAAGTAGATTTTGACTGAATTTAAAAAAAAAACTATAGAAAGTTTCTAACAGATTTGAAGTCTAATGTGAGAAAAAGGGAAAAATGATTGTGGTACCATTTACTGGAGAAACTGGAAGAAAGGAATTGGAATTTACTGTGATGGGAAAGCCTGCAAGAGGGATGTGAGAGTGTATGGAAATAATGACTTCTGCTTTGAACATATGTTTGTAATTCAATTGCAGAGACTGAATTTACAGTTGGATTTACTCATTAGGAAAGAGTTTTGAGACAGAGGCAGTAATTTTGGGACCTACAGTATATAAACAGCGTTTAACACAAAAAGATAGAAAGAGAGATGTGTCCTCTTTTTAAGCACACTTCCAATTGCTGTGTTTCTTTAAAACTATTTTCTAAACCCTCTTCTTCACCTAGGGGGTGGTAACTACTGCCAACCCACAGGGAAGAGAAAGATACCTAGGGCGGGTAAAGGAAGTTCTCTTCTTTTCCCTAACACTAATCCTCACTCTGGAATGCTTTACTTATTGATAACCTTTACAACCCACACAGAGAACAACTTCTATTCAGTGACTAGGTGCATTGCTTTTCTTTTACAGTGCACTTGATTTTTATCTCTTAATTTTAAAACTTCCTTTTCAAAAAAGACATCAGATGATTGACTGACACTTGCTTCCCTATAGGTGGAGAGATTTCAATGTGTTATATCATTGATAACATGGACTTTGAGGTCACATTTTCCATGACTTTCATTCATAGATAGTATTTAGCCAATAAATTGATTAATAAGTTGATTAAAATTTGTTGAACACATCTTATTAGTGACATGGTGCTAAATATCTTCTGTTGATTTTCTTAGTATGTTCGTGCTTTACAAAAGTGCAATTACACCTTAGTATGTTTGCTAATACTACTTTAATGATTTTTATTAAATGTACTTGCCAATAAGATGAAAATGTCTGATTTCAATGTATTAAATAAATAATATGATATATTTGGTTGTATTTAACAATAGGGTTTTCTTCAGTTTGGACAACTTCTTACCATCAGGTTCTACCTTAATTTTATGATCTAACCTTATACTTTATATTCATACTTAACAGATTTGCTTTTAAAAAAATCTCTAAATGTTGTCCACATCTCTGAATTTTTAATTAAATAAAATAAAGTAATACCTTCACTTGATTGAGCAATTAATTTACTAAATAGCTAGAATCTTCATATAAAGCAGATTCTAATATTAACCTTGCTAAGGCTATATGTTAATGAGCAAGTCATTTAATTTTTCTGAATCTTAATTACCTCATTTACAGGTAATGAAAAATGAAATAAATGTCTATTCTGTAAAGTATTTTCTTCAGAATTCTATAATTTGATGAAAATTTTCAATCTAGTCACCTATAAATTCTGCTCATCTAGCTTCATCTTTCTCTTAGTCCTAGAATATTTTGCTTGTTTCATATGAAATTATTTTCAATATGAAGTAAAGACACTTTCTGTATGGAATAAATTTCTGGGATAATTTAGTTAGTTTGCAGATACACTTATTTATTTTTAAAAAATACAGTGTACAATAATTCAGTAAGATCAATAAATATGTTGTTTGCGTTTGATTACATAGTGTATATCATTTATCATTTCTCAATAAAGCTAGTAAGTGATAAGGACTTGGCTATGTGCATAAAATACAGAAAAATGAGAACATTGCACATGAGAACATTGGAATTCAGGGAAAATTAAGTAAATAGAATCTGTATAATATCAGAAATGATTGGATAATTTTTAAAAATCTCTTGCTTATGCTATTAAAATATATAAATGCCATTAACAAAAGACGAGTGTCATTTATGAGCCTATTAGCCTTTCAAGGTAAAGAGATGAAAAATAAAATTAAATATACACTGTCTCATTTCTTTAAATTGCCCAAGGGAATTACCTGATGTATTCTATTTCCTAAGGAGGAAAGGAATAAATCATTTGAGTGAGCTAAAGATAGCCCTATGAGGACAATGGCATCTTCTCTATTTTAAATTCAGAGAAACTGACAAAACAATAAAATGTAGAGCTCATTCTGTTGCCTTTGCTGACAGGTACACTTACTTTTCTTACTGATTATCTAACTGGTATAATAAATATACTGAACTAGCTGTGATCTAAAGTTAAAATAATATTTTGCAGTTTAAATTTTTTTTTGCTTTTTCTTAAGATGTGGTTCAAATGTCAATTCTAATTTGCATTAAATAATTGTAGGTTATATTTTTAGAAGCAGAGAGCAATTATTTAAATTGAAAAGAGGCGGGAATATTTCCTAGGTTTTACAATTTTTAAAAACTAAGAGAGGTCTAATTCGAGTTGGCCAATTTTTACCAATTTTTTGTATATAACTTTTTAAAATCATGAAAAGATATAACTTCTTTTTATAGTACCGATTCCTAGAGACTGATTAAATGAGAGGTTATTCTTGGTAGATTTAAAATATTCATATAAGTTTCAAACTTCCTCCTTGTCCATTCTATAATTCCATGTACTATACTACATTATGTTACTTCCAATATCTCTTTTTGGAAAGTCTATGAGATTTAAAATTCCACAAATGCAGGCACTTTGCTTTTCTATTTTTATCACAACATGTGATACTAAGTAAATACTGCCTGACTCAACAGAGTATAGCTCCATAGGTGTTGCTGATAATCCAACATTGTTCCACAATAGAATGGTAAAGTAGAAGTTAGTGTGAATATATTTCAGGCATTTTCATTTCCTGAATAGTGTTATATTTTTCTCCGTCTTAGCAGTCAGGAACAAAAAGTAGTAACAGTCAAAGTTCACATAGCAATTATATTTTAACTCTAAATAGATACTGGAAAGCAAAGATAAAAGATAATGTACCTTGGCTAAACCTATTTTATGTGTAGTATTACTGAATTTTTCCTTTTTTAGTCATATAGTATATTAGGTAATTGAATATTTATATGACTGAATTCTGCAACCCAATTTAATCCATACACAGATATACTGCTGTAACAAGTTCCTGAGAGAACAAAGGCCAGTAAAAGCTAAGCTGCCTACTTAGTTTTAACAGTTTAAGGAAAGGAACTCCAAAGCAGCTCTCACTTATCTGATACAGTAATTCTTAGATTTTGTGACCTCAGAACCCTGAACACTCTTAAAAACAATTAAGATTTTAAAGGACTTTTGTTTCTGTAAATTATAGCTATTGATATTCATTGTATTAAAAGACTAAAACAGAGATTCCAAAATGTTGCATAGATATTAATTTGAGTAAAATAGCACAAAATATCTTGTATGTTAATTTAAATAACATTTTTTAGGCAAAATTCACTCTATTTCCCCAAAAACAGTGCCAAAAAGTGGCACTGTTTTGTGCTTTACCAACATTTAAATTGAAGTATGCAGATAAAATATGTAAGGAGGGATGTATATGTATGTTCATATATATATATATGTATATGTATTTTCTTATATATGTTCTTATATGTTCATATATATATTGTATAGTGAGAGAGGACTGAAACATTTTTATCAGATAATTTGGTAAACTTTTTCTGTGAGTCAAAAACTGTATATGAGTTGATTATTATTTCATACTTTACTATATAAAAAGCAAATGGCTTGTTTTGAAATTTGAAAGGATACTTTACTTGAAAAAATGCTTTTTTTACAGAATTGTGTAGTATTGTAAGTAAACGAACACTTCATTATGAAATATGACCAAATATGTATTACTTATATATGCAGCCATTAGGGTCTAGATATATCTTCCCACTCAAAACAACTAAAATTCCAATTCATGTATATTTATATATCATACTTATATGCATAAATTCAATATTTTATATATATATATAATGCATGGATTTTCTAGTGACAAATATAAAAATATCAGGAATCAATCAATAAAGGGTAATACATCTTAAGAGGTAGATAAAAAACTAACAGGTTAGACTTTTTAATTTCCCAAGTTACCACTTTGAGAGAGTTTTTAAGCCATGACTGCAGCAGAGCAAATCAGGCTAAGTAAGTCAAAAAGATGGAACTAAGAGACCAAGATCAAAGTCACTAGAATATTCGAAGCAGAGGCTCAAGATGAGGAGTGCTATGAGTGGCCAGAGCTCCAGATATGTGCAAAAGTTTACCCTAAGACTTTAAATTGAGAATTTGTCAGTTATGCATGTGAGGAAAGTTGGACTAGAAATAGTTCTTTTTCTTCCACCCGGAATGAGTAACAACATACTGCACATAATTCAGTTACAAGCAGGCTGGTAGACTTTGTGGAAATGAAAATGGGATATAGGAATGGAATGGACAGGAGAAGTAAGAGCAAACATGTTTAAGATATGTTATGTATATGCACCATTCCACAAGATGAACGTAATTATTGTGTATCATAAACACATACAAACTAAAAACTGCTTCAGTTGGAGTGCATCATTGAAGTTCTGCCTTCATTATGTGATAGAAAAAAATCGTCCTAAAATAAGCACTGCTTTAGTTCCACATGAAAGGATTAAAAGCAAGATCTAAAAACTTCAAAGTATTCATAGGTTATTTAATACACTATAGAATAAAACATAAGTGTACTTACACGATTGCAAAAGGTACTCAACCTTTAACAAGGTGACATTCAAAAATTCTCACATCCCCTAAAAAGTTACTAAGCACACAAAGTAATGAAAATTTTTAAAAATCATGAAGGAAAATATCAATGTTGATCAGTTGAAATAGATTCACTGATAATGATGATGGAACAGTAGAAAAGGGCATTTGAACAGTTAGAATACTATTCCATATTTCATTAAGATACAGTAAACAGCATATCACCTAAATATATAATTGACATAAGAAGATACATGTATTAATTGAATGAAATGGATATTGGAGATGAAGATTACAGGATGGAATTAATAGCAAATTATACACTACAGAGTACAAAAGTAGTGAATTTTAACACATAGAAATTGAAAGAAATTAAAAAAGAAAAGTAGACAAGCAGAGCTTTAGTGAACTGCATCAGTTAGGATTCATGAGAACAGATTTAAATATATATGTATATAATTATATATGTCTGTATCTATATATAGATATGATTATAAAAAGATTTACAAAGGAGGTTTACAATGGCCATCTTAGAATCAGGAGTGGAAGAATGCAAAAGCGGGCATCTTTGTGCTAGAGATCAGAAGATCCAGTTGAAGTTCAAGGACCTGGAGCTCATTGTAGAGTGTGGTGGAAGTTCATATTGGAAAGACAACGAGTCTGCACTGGAAGGTTACAGAGTCTGCACTGTAAGCTTAGGAAACTGGAGACAAATGTCCAAAGACAATGGTGAAGACCAGAGCTCCTCTGAAGAAAGAAAAAACACTTCCTTTCTCTTTCCCTTTTTATTCTGTCATCCACAAGCTTACTGGTTCATGCCACCCACATCCAGAGTGGGTTTTTTCCTTCTCATATTGCAGCCTACATGTTAATCATCCATAGACCCATGCAGAGCTTTACTAATCTGTTAGGTGGTTCTTACTCAAGTCAAGTTGACATATCCCAATTAACGAACAAGTCAATAAACTGTTGTTCATATATATATATTTGGAAGTCTGAAGTTGAGAATTCACCTATAAATTCCACTTGGCCCAACTATTCCCATTCTAGATACTTTCCCAATAGAGTTAAAGACATTATTTTACAATGACACATTCATATCCATGTTTATAGCACCACAATTCATAATAGCTAACTCTTGGAAGAGGCCAATATGGCTATCAACAGATGAATTGATAAAGGAAATGTGTTACTATTCTGCCATAAAGAACGACAAACTTGAGTCATTTATTGGAAAATAGATGCACCCAGAGACAGCGATGTTAAGTAAAATAAATCTGACACATGAGATTAAATATTGGATGATTGCTCTTATATGAGAAGCTCAAAATATAAATAAAGAACAAAATAAAAGATAGATGATAGGAAGTAGGAGAAGAGAATTTTTTCAGATGGGAAGGGGATCAAAAAACATATGGAGGGGGAAGGTGTTAACCTTTCCTAAATACTTAGAAAACATGTAATATTTCTAAAGAACACATTGGTCAGAGAGGAACTCAGACAGAAAAATAGCATGCATTTGAACTAGGTGTAAGTGAAATATCTGTATACAAAAATTATGGGGTCCCACTGCAGTTGTACTTAGAAGAAAACTTATTGCATACTTTGCTGATATTCAGAAAGACAAAAGCCTCAAAATTCACATATTTATCCTAAGAAAACAAAAAAGTGAAATTTAAACCCACCATAAGTATAAACTAAGAACTAATTATTTTGGAAGACCAATAAAATTTATGAATTTTGCTCAGACTAATCAGAGAAAAACAATAAAATTTTAATATGAAGAATGAGGGTGTTGATATTTATGTAAATAAATAGCTAATAGGGAAATATGATGAAAAATTTTGAGGCAATGAATTTGACAACTTACTCAAAATGGAAAAATTCTTTGAAAGATATATCAAGGCTCACTCAAAAGAAAGCAGATAAAGCATTTTGTTTTCTATTATGGAAACTTTATTGTAGTGTATAATTTTCTTTTCTTCACCTCTGCTAAAAGTGAAATCAAAATGTCTCTATTATCAGTTTTTAAAAAAACTCCTGCAGAGAACTGCCAGTACTGAAATACTTCTTAATCTAAGACCATTGTTATTCTGATAACTCAGCCAGATAAAATTATTATAAGAAAAAAACTACAGAATTATATCTCTTTTGACTATATATACAAAAATTTTAAGAAATGTTTAGCTATTTAATCCCGCGTGTGTGTGTATGTGTGTCCTCATCAAAGTAGGTTTATCTCAAAAACTCCAGATTGTGTAAATATATTAAATATCAATCAGTAAAATTCATCATATTAAAAGAGAAAAAGAAAAAATTATTTGATTGACTTAATAGAGAAAAAGCACTTAACAAGATCCAGTGTACATATATGATGAACATTTTCAGGAGGCTTGAAATAATGTACTAAGAAAATGTCTTCAAACTAGTACTTTGAAAATCATTCAACTGACACTATATTTAATGGTGAAATATTGAATGCTTTTGTCTTTAGATTGTGAATAAATGAATGAATGAATGGACACACAGTGAAATATTTTTCAATATCATTAACAGAAGTAAGATAAAATTACATAATGATATATGATTTTTTTTTTTACTATGTAGTCTAGGTAACTTTGAACTCAGGATCCTCCTGCCTCAGAGATCATCATAAAGCAGTTGAGTTCTGAGCAGAAGAAATACAAGAAATCATATATCAGGAATAATCTGTTTATCAGAAATTTAATAGTATATGTAATTTTAGAAATGTTTAAGAGTGTTCTATTTTTTCCAGTGCATCAAAGTGTTATATAGATGAAGTTGGTCTTTATTATAGTAACGTTATTTACAAGTAATTGTCTTGGAGACATGCTGTTCTAGATGCTTCATAAACATTAACTAGTTTAATCTTTTGACTAAGCCTATGGAAACATGGAAATAGCTACTACTGTATTATTGTCGTTGGAGGATAGTGCTTCTTCATTCTCTCAAATTTCTGCATAGGTTTTGACACTTTTGTTTCAGATTATATTTTCATGCATGTTAGTGCATAAAATAGCCTTGTAAGATGGAGGTAATATCTCTCCTATAGGAAAGGGCACATTTGTTAAACACAATTTCTCCATTTAGACAAAGGTTGGTTGGGTTTGCCAGCATCTATTTTATTAAGCTAGGGTCTTGCTAAAGTTCAGATGTTTTCAGCTTTGACACAGGCTTCTATGTACACAGCATTTGCTGGGATCCATTATTACATTTCTTCAAAGGCACTTGTGGACTGAGGATAACTATAGGAACGAAAACTTCACGCTATGTGCTGTGCAGTGAGTGATGGAGTCCTTTCTCACTGGCTCAGGAGTCTTTTGTCTTCTGAGAGCACCTAAGGAAAATGTGGAACTTTATTTAATTGGTTAACTGGACAGCAGAGTCCTTAGATTTTCATAGATCTTGATAATCATCATAACTGAATCCATTTTACCACTTGAAGAAACTGGTTTCTTGACTCCCTCAGGTACCATAGAGAGAGAAGTTAGATTTTGCACTCATGTAGTCTGGTTCCAGACATTTCACAGTTCACCATTATGCCATATTACTACCTAGAAAGTTTTGAAAGCATGTGATATTGACCTCTGAATTGGAAATAAAGTCACAGATTTATTTGTTCTGCTAAACTGAAAAATGGCCATTTTAATATAAAATAAAATGAACAGTTTCTTTGTTTTACCAAAGTTCTACCAATACAAGATGCAAGTTGCTTAAATCTCTCTTCTCATACTTATCGAGTTTTCTCTGACCCCTATATCTCTGCCAGGAATCCTAGTTAATGTACCAAAAGACAGAAATATATGATCATTCTCAAGGGCAATCCGATTAATTTTGCTGAGTGGGGTGTCTTTCTAGCCGAAGGTTATTTTTTAATGAGCAGTCACACATGCTGTAACTCTTGCTCTGATGAATCTTAGTGGCACTGACAAGAATATAGAATGGGCCAGGAGCTTTGAATGCTCTTATTAAATCTAGAAGTCTCCCTAAAGTATTTTCACCCATCGTGTATTTAATTCCTCCTAGCCAAAGGCGGCTTATTCTACCCTTCTGTTTTGAAAACTTTTTTCTTTGGGATAGAAAAAAGTTTAGACTGCCTGATCCTGGGTATTTTAAGGGAACAGTCAAGGGACTTTTACTTTTATTTGGGTTAGAATCTTGTACATACCTTTTTTTAAAGTGTAATTTTATCTTTACAATTAGAGAGTCCCTTATATATTCATTTAAAGTAATCAAATGAAGTGCCAATCTATAATACCTAAAGTACCACATGTTTTTACTGGCCTTTACAGCTAGAAACAAGTAATTAAAAGTATTGAAAATTAAAAATCTCTTCATGAGGCAAAATGGTTCGAAAGTATTTTTACTCTTCACTGATTTCTTAGTTTCTTCCCTGGGCCAAAACAATTTCTTCTGTCTGTAATGAAATAGGATCCCAGCAATCAAGGACCTAACAGAGCTTCATGGAAAGGTTTCACCATCACCCTGCAAAGCAGACATGAATTTTGCTGAAAACAATAGCCACATTGTGCACACTAATGATAGAAATTTTACAGTTATTCAAGTGATTCAATCCGCTTTCTAACAAATAACACAACTATCTATCAACCACTTTCAACTATCTCCAGCAAAAGGAAAAAATGTTTTATTTTTGTATAAAAAGGAGGGACTGTGAAGAATTCCAAAGAAATTACTGTATCTTATTAATCAATGTGCATCTAGCTTTCACTATGTTGTCTATGTTACAAACTAAGTGTCCTGTAATGCTTCTAAAAAAATAAATTTCAGTAACTGGAAAAGGGCATAAAAGAAATAGGATTCCCTCTTATTCCAGCTTCTCAGTAAATTCAGGGTAAGAAATGGATCTATCTGAATAATTTAGTGACATATGCCCTTTAATGCTGTGGCAGCTTTCTGATGATATAGAGGTTTTGAAAACATTATCAATTTGAATTACATCAAATTAACTATGCTTAGAGCATTCCACAGAGCATGTCTTTCAAAAATTGTGCTTTAATTTGAAAATATGGTAATTATCAGAAAGCACAAATGTTTGTAAAAATGATCTTAAATCAAAATTTTTGGCCTGCCTACTAATATAATGGGTAGGATGATGATTCTTCAAAAAATGCTTTTTCATAGATTCAAATAACAATATTAGACAAAATATTGTATAAATCTTTAATGATACAACTTGCTGGGTAATAAAGGGATGTGACAGTTTTTGAAGTTCCCAATAATTTGTCCATAATACAATACATTACAAATGAAATATCTAAATTACCAATTTCCATACACATAAAATTCTACCATGTTTGTGAAGATGAGTAACAAAAATCTTTTCTTAGGTATTGACTGAAGGATAGCCACATTTTTGTAAAGATTTAAAACTTTTAAACATTATTTTAATGCAGAGATCTAAATTTTTTGGTTAAGTAGGTCCAGCAGTCAGGTGAACAAGATGACCTGCCACAAAAAGGCTTTAAGGTTAAAGGTGTTTTACACAAGCTGGTTTAGCACAGGCCATGAAACATACAAGACTCTTTCATTTTACATTGTGCCATCAAAACAAGGATTTAATTGGCTACAGTGTAGTTCGATTGAGCCAATAAAAGGTAGCATTGATTATAATCTCTACAGAACTGTAATGGCAACCATTCTTTACTTTATTGGCTGGCAAAATTGCATTTTCTTCGTCTCAGGTCAGTTGCCACCCAAATGAGAAATTGTTAATGGAACCAGATCATTAGTTCTTATAGTACTGATTTCTTTGTCACTGCATGAGTGCACATTTCAATGGACAGAGACTATTCTAAGATGACTTCTTCTTGTATATGAGAAAGAAATTTGGTGAGTTTTGATAAATGGATCCATTTATAGAATGAAGAATTACCTCACTGAAAATGCTGACCAGTGAGTTGGGAAAGCTAATGGCAGAATGAGAAGGTCGATTCATAACTGTCAAAAAATCTAAATTATGCAAATAAGACAAATACTACTACTACTAATAAAATAGTAATGATATTTATACAACAAGTTGATTTTTGAGAAGCTGCCCCATTCTTAACAATTATGATAGATTTATATACATTGATTTGATTAACCTGACAATAGCACTCTGAAATAAATATTACAATGTCAAGCTTGCAGATGAATAAATTGAAGCCTAATTTCAAAAATACTTTTAGCAAAGGTTATAAATGGATAGTGAAAATCTAAAATTCCTTTTGATTGATCAAGGAGTCACTAGTAATGCCCAATAATACTGTTACTTTGTTATTATGCATGTGTGAATTTTTTTCTACTATTATTGTTGATAGAAATACTTCTTTTTGTTGTATCTTTTGCTTGGGTTCTAAGTTTTAAAAATTAATTAGGTTATAGTAGGAACTCAATTTTTAAAGCAAATGGTGACATAAACGAATAAATGAGTAACCTACTGTTTTCAACTTGACTTTAAACATTAGATGGCAGGATCTCAAATGCATCAGGTAAAACCAAAGAAAATACTACATGTTCTGATTTTTTTCTCTGTCACTTTGTATTAGTCTGCTTTCCATTTACTACAAAAACATACCTGAAGCTGTGCAATATGTAAAGAAAAGTAATTTATTTGGCTCAGAATTTGGAAGTTAAATGTCCAAGATTAGGCAAACCAATTGGTGTGATTTTCACCTTACGGTAGATGGCAGTAGAATGGTTGGAGAATGCACATGTGAGGCAGGAAATCAAAAATGAGGAGAGGCCAGGCTTGCTGTTTTATAACAATCTTTTCTTGCGAACTACCCAGGGTGCTCTGAGTACTACCTTTAGCCCTTCAAAGGGCATCTTATCCAGTGATCAAATGACATCCCACTAGGTTCTTCCTCTTAAAAGTCCCATCAACTCTTAATATTGTCACCATAAAGACCAACTTTTCAACATATTGAATTTTAGGGAACCACGTATACCATATCTAAAATATAGCACTCATTATTTCCTGGGAATCAATGTTGTTTTGGTTAAATATACTGTAAATTATTATTTCTACCTTCATATTTTCCTAAAAATCTTGGAGTAAATAAATTGCTATAATGTAGTATTTGAAATACAGTGAAAGCCTCTTTTAGTGAAATCCCTTATAGGAGGGAAAGTTCTTGACTTATTTATGTCATTTTAAAGCTCATCTTTTTGTTTTTAGTGAACTATACTTGTACTCTCTTAGTCATTGATTAAAGGAACAAAATAAAACATTAAAGATCAAAAATAAGTGAAACATATCACAAAATGAATATTTAGTAAGAATTCACATGCACTTACATAAACTACTTTATTATTAGCTTATGAAGCTCAAAGTATGGGTGGCAAATTCCTACAAACAGATAAGCACAAACACACAAATAAGTACAAACACATACATGTATATATGCACACAAAATAAGTGGACAGTGTGCTTTCAGGCTTCCAAATTGACTAATTTACTTCTTGTAAATGAAACCTTTCATAAAGTGCTAATCATGCTGGAGAGAATATACTCCTTTGTGGAAAGGGAAAGAGGATGAATAGAGCAAATAATATTAAAAAATTCATTTTTATATAAGTAGCTTCTGAAAAATTCATAATACATCTGTCTATAGGTCATGTTCCATCAAGGGTAGTAACAGTTCCAACTTAAGAAAATAAAATCTAGGCCAATCAACTTATTAAAACACCCTCTCACACTCATACATACATGTGTACATACCACAGAACAGAAACATTTTAAATAACTGAAAATACACACTCAATTTGACAGCGTATTCAATATAATGTTCCTTCACAAAGCAAATTTCTGTTTTATTTCAGGTAATTAATTTTTCTAAGGCAAATTCATTCTCTCTTAGCACTATCTCTCTCCCTCTGCCTCTCCATCTGTGTCCTACCCAATATTCCACATAAAAACTGCTCTGCCTAAGCTCCTGTCTTCAATTTTTATAACATCCTTGCTTACAGAGTCTAATGGACATCAAATTGCAGTCCTGAACGAGGCACCCGTGTCCATGGGCTGTGGAAGTGGATGTCTCAGTGTGGATAGATCAAACCTGTCATTGTACATGAAAGAATGTAACCTGGAAAGTTCATTAGCTAAAGAAAATTTATACCAAATACAGCTAGAGGCAGGAAAAATAAGAGATATTTGATCAACTAAAGGACAACTCATGCAAAATGGCACAGTGTCTTTCTTAGGTGGAAGAACTAGAGACCAGATAACACCTCTCACAGTGATAAATAAGGGATGTTCCTGAGGCACCTAAGACTTTGATCCTATCTTTCAGGAGTATTTTGAATGTGCTAGGTATGCAATAGTGTCTACTAGCTCACTGCTGTAACAAATGCTCTTAGAACATTTAACATGGATTAAAAAATGTGTAAATTCAGTCTTCGAAGTTTCTTTTCAGGAACTCTTCAGAGAAATTAGAGAACAAAGACATGCACACAACAAAATTAAATGTTCATTTAAGGTAGCATGTCATAGAATTCAGTATTGTTGGCTTCAAAAATGAACCTCAGAGGTTGTCGTCTGCTTTTCCTGCTATATGCTCAAAACATGGAATTCTATGGAAGGATCTCAAGAATTAAATACATATCACAAGGGAAAGGCCAAGCTAATCTAGATGCCCTTGTTATTCCACTTTACAAAGAAGCTGAATTGACATTAGTATCCCAAGGGTGTTTTCTAGTAATTAGCAGGCCTAAGATCAGAAATAATTAAGTACCCATGTGTGATAAAGCAAATGTGTGCTGCTTGATTTTGAAGGGGAGAGGCATTTTATTAATACACATATAGCAGTATAGTCCAATCTCTCTTGGAAAGTGGGTTCTAAATCTCTTATTTCCCACAAGATACACTGTGTTAAGAATTACAAGCTGAAAATCACAGATTTTTTTAGCATACATAGTAAGAGTAAATTTGTCCATCAGTTTTTTTCATCATGCGCAATTCCAAAGGACAAGCTTAATTTAGTAATAGACCAAGTAATATATTATTAGGAAGGTAAATTTGCTGTAGAAAATTCATATGATTAACTTCAAAGCAAATGTAAATAATTTTTTGGTGTTATACTTTTCTACAGCTTAGTTTCATTAGCAAAATTAATAAGAATTAGCCTTATTTCATTTATATTGCATTTTCTGAGACAGGATCCCACTATGCAGTTCAATCTGGTCCTGAGCTCTCTAGGTAGCCCAGGATGGCCTTATATTTATGGCAATCCTCTGACATCAACTTTCAAAGTGCTAAGATTGCAGATGTGTGCAACACTCAGCTTTTAGCATTTTCAAAATGAATTTTCTATACAAACTTAAATACATTTGAAATGAATACACAAAGCAAAATCACTAAACAGAATTGTATGTCTTAAAAGCCATCTTTATTTGGAATTTAAGTACTCCTTTCTTAAATAGTCCAGAAAACAATATAATACAGCAGATTGTTCCATATTCTTAAATCAAAATTGTTAAAAATCAGTACTACTCACTTAGAAATAGTAAATTAAGTCCTTTACCTACCTTTAACTCTTCTTATGTTTTCAGAAAAATGAAGATTTACATATAAAATAATTTCCTTAACATATTATTTTCTACAACAATTTATATATAATGCTATGCTAAAGTACAGTTGTGGTTCTATGGTAATGTGCACAGACTTACAATAGCATCTATCTTTCTGAATTTTCTGAGTTTAAACATGTTTAAAGTACTTACTGCAGTTTTGAATGCTTAAGAAGCACTGAAGAAATGATAGCAATTAATGTAAAGTACCACACAGTTATGAAGCACTGTGATAGATATGATGAATAAAACAACTAAAAATTGTATGTATATTTTACATAATTATTTTGAAAACATAAGACTAAGTATTCACATATTTATTTTTGTGTAATGGTAATGAGGAGGTAAATGGGAGGAATTTACTTTGAAATGAAAAGCAATGGCATGATGAATAAATACTACTTGTTTTTGTGCATTCAAGCACTTTTCCAATGTTTGAACCAAAAAATGTGTTATTATGAAAGAAGTACAATGAGTACTGGATAAATGTTTAAGTGGCTGTTATTACTTATGTCTAGATGTCCACCCAAAACCTCAGGGGGGCAAAGGTGGGACTTTTCAGAGGTTGCTGCAACCAGAATGTGTGATGCTAGGATCAAGGGTCTGTGATTACTGAGTTGGTCCACTAAAAGGTTTGGCATAATTTTGGTCATGTTTAATGGGAATGCCCAGTGTGGGTGTCAGTGCTACCTGCCTTAAAGGTGTGTAGTCCACATAGAATGTAAAGGATAGAAAGAGGGCTGATGTCACTGTTGCTTGCTGCTTGCTGCGTCTGCTACCTCCTGCCTTCCACTTTCCATGCCATGAACCATTTCTTCTCCTCTGTGATGCCCTTCCATGCCACTCTGTTTTGGAGCCAGAAATTATGGACTGAAACCTCCACAAACTGTGAGCTACAATAAGCCTTTCCTCTTTTAACTTTGAGTGTCGGATATTTCGTCTTAGCAACAACGAAAGTAACTAAGACAGTGGCTTTCCCCTGGAAATCTTGGTTTAAATCTGGAAAGTGTTTACTGATTGAGATTCTCTGTGAATTCTCCAAATCTTCCAAGAATTTGAATATGGGGCACTTGAAGAATGTCGGAGACTCTCAGAGTCCTCAAAGACTGAAACTGAAAGACATATAAGTCATTTGTTCACATGACTGAATTTCCTTCTCTGCTAGATTGGGTATGGACTCATTTTCCCCCTCATGATTTGCACTGATGCTTTTCAACTCCCAGGCATATTTGGATTGTATAATCTCAGAAAGTAGGAATCTGACACATTTAAATTGCTTTTCAGTGACCTCTTATATTGTTTAATTTTCAATAAGCTCTTTAAGAAAGAAAAATCTTATTTTCATGCTTGTTTTTTATTCTTTAGCAGAATGATGGACAAATAGATATTCTTTTTTAATTTATAGAGAATAAAAAGACTATAAAAAGATACAAAATTTCAAAACAAGATGATACAGAATTAACAATGGCTATTATATTGTTGTCTTCAGAATAGTTGCTCACATTACCAGATATAGACATGCAAAATTGATCAAATAATATAAGCACTAATAGAATGAGTAGTACATTTATCCTAGCTGTCTTGTGTGTATGTGTACACATTCCCTTCCTTCTTTTCTCTTTTCCCCATCCCACTTATTCTTTCCTTTTGAGCAGTTCCTTTCCCTTTCACAATATCTGTTGTATCTTATGGATCTTATTTACACTTTCAGATTATTACACTAGGGAGACAATAGGATGTTTGCACATGCAAGTCTGATTTATTACACTTGTGAGTATGGTCTCTAGTTGCATCCATTTACCTATAAAAGCCTTGAGTTTATCTTTCTTTATAGCTGCATAGTACTCTATTGTATAAAAATATCACATCTCTTTTATCAGTTCCATGGTTGACGGGCATTTGAGTTGTTTCTAAGATTTATCTATTACCAATTATACTGCTATAGACATGGGTGCACACATATTGCTATGGTATGATGTTTTTAATTCTTCTGGGAAAATTCACAGAAGGTGAATAGCAGGATTGAATGGAACCTCCAATCTTAGTTTATTGAGGAATCTCCACACTGATTTCCACAGTGGTTGCATCAGTCTACATTCCCACCAACTGTGGAGAAGGGTTCCTTTTTCCTCTCAGTCCCACCAGCATTTGTTTTTGAGTAGTGTTCTGATGATAACTATTCTTTCTGGGATGAGATGGAATCTCAGTGTTGTTTCATTTTGCATCTCTCAAATGACCAATGATGTCAAACATTTTTTCACATATTTATTTGCCATTTGTATTTCTTCATCTGTGAATTGTGTATTTAGCTCAGATGCCCATTTTGGGATTGGGTCATTGAATTTTGGGAGATGGATTTTTTAATTCTTTGTAGGCTCTAAATAGAAGTCCTTGATCTAAGGGACACTTGGCTAAAATTTTATTTCCCAATTCAGGAGTTTTCTTTTCATTATCTTGGTGATTTCTTTTGATGTGCAAAAACTTTTTTATGAGATCCCAGTTGCTGATTCTTTAAAATACTTCCTGTGCAGTTTGGGTTTTGTTCACGAACTCTCTGTCTACTCCTATGTCTTTAAGATTTTTACCTACTTTCTTTTCTAGTAGATTTAGTGTTTCTGTTTAATATTTAGACCTTTGATTCATTTTGACTTCAGTTTAGTGCATGGTGATAGACGTGAGTCTAGTTTTATTCTTTGGCATGTGGAAAGCCAGTTTTTCTACCATTTATTAAAGAAGCTGTCTTTCTTCCAGTGAATATGTTTTGCCTATTTGTCAAAGATAAAGTGACTGAGTGTGTATGTAGTTGTGTCTGCATCTTCTATCCTGTTCCATTTATCCTCAGGTCTGTTTTTTTGCCAGTACCATGCTGATTTTATCTCAATAACTAACAAGTAGATATTCTTAATAGCTCTGAAATTTAGTGGTTTCATTCAACATTCATTATATATGATAAATACTATGAAAATTGCTGAATATAAAACTTGAAATAGGATACAATTTTTGCGCTCAGAAAGCTTACACTTGAATACAGAGACAGATTAAATGCCAGATAGATATTAATGTAAATTAAATGTATGAGAAGTGCCATGGATATGTGCTTTCATAATGGGGATTCAAAGAAGGAGAAAAGAAATCATTAAGAAATTAATTGAGGTTAGGAAACATTTCCAAAGAAAATTGGAGACATGACTTAAGGAATTAGTAGGATTTTGGTAGATAAAGAAGCATCTGTATGAAAAAGGTGTATTGAGACCGTGTCTGAAGAGGGGGAATTTATACTAGAATATAAACTTTGTAAGGATAGCTTGCCACTAAGTTGGGAAAACCTAGTGTGTCACCCTAAAAATTTTGAATTTTTCTATAGAAAATGAGAAATTAAAATTTTAGGGAACAAGAAGGATTTGATTTTCATTGACGTTTAGCAAGGCAGTATGACAGACAGAGGTAAAATGGATGAGTCTCCTTCAGTAATTTCAAAAATATATCATTTAAGTAGATGTTACTATAAGGACAGAGGGAATAAAAAGGGGAGAGGACCAATAAGTGAGTCCTTATTGTGGAAGACATAGTTCTCTGAAATTAAATTATTTTCAAGGGAGACAAAGTATGACACTGCAGTGTTTAACTTGAATAATTTTAAAGATGACCATTGGTATTAATCAAGATAAGAAACAAGGAAATAGCAATAATAAGACAGGCAATATCTATCTGGCATTTACCATGAACTCAGTGCTTAACCTCTGAGCCATGTTGTTGATGTACATCCAACCTCTGAGACATACCATTATATACAGAAGGAAAAATAAGGATCCACTAAAGAAGCTTGGTCAGAACAAAAGAACTAGTGAATGTCAGAACTGGAACTCAAATTCAATAATCTCAGACTTGAGTCCTCTCTGTTATCTATTTCCCTGAAGGAAAGAAGAGCACACAGCCTGAAGCACAGAAGCATTTGTGTTTTCTAGGTGCCAAGTCTGAACTATTGTGTAGGCATCATTGTGAGGATGTCCTCCAAACAATTCATGGAAATTGAGTATCCCATTTGTGAATGATTACAACTGGGCCCATCAGTAGTGCAACATTTGAAACCTGAGGACACCGATACGCCAAAATGAACCAGAACTGCAGAATGCTTCTTTTGCTTTCTTTTCTTTTTTAAAAGGAAAATGTGAATAGTATGTGTTGATCTTTTTCTGTTCTGGGGTAGATAGTATACATTTTTATAAAAACCAAATACTGTTATTTTCCGTTAGTTTAATTTAATTAAAAAATAGCAATGAAAATATAAGATTAGGTCTAAGTAGAAAGGAATTTAAAAATCCAATTAATGAACATC
>RJWT010005322.1:0-31233 GCA_004365215.1 Cuniculus paca | reverse complement strand
TGGATGTTTGGAGCATCCCTGGGGTCTGGCCTGCCTGTGCCACACCTGTTGACCTGGAGCGGCCCAGTGGTGGCTGCTCTGGGCCCAGCTTGGGTTGGGGGCATGGCCAGAGAATTCCACCTAGCCATTCAGCTTGGGATTTTGCCAGGAGCCTGGTGGGGGTTTGTGTCTGTCCCATATTGGCCTGGGCCATTGGAGGCATCTCCTGCCTAGGCCCCACACATTCACATGGAGTGGCCTGGCAGCTGCTTCTTTGGGCCTCACTTGCATTGGGGGTGTGCACAGTGAATTCCACCTGGCTTGCAGCTTGGGACCTTGCCGACAGACAGGTAGGACCCCTCCCCTATTGGCCAGGGAGGTTCAGAGCTTCCCTGGCATGCTGTCTGGGCTCTGACCAGACACCAACCAGCAACAGAACAGCCACAGTGGTAGTCTTGGCTGGAGCTGAAGGTGTGCATTGTGAGTATCACCTAGCTTTGGCACCTCAACTGTGCACATTGGATTCACCTCCCACAGTGGAATACAGGAAAATGACAAAACAAAAGAGCAAAATGCAATCTTGCACCTCCAGTCCTTCCCAAACAAGCCAAAGAGACATGGACACAGAAGAAAATATGAGCCACACACCTGAAACTTCTGAAATGATAGCAACTGAAGTAAAGAAACAACTCTAAAACTTTAAATGAACTGAGGTTAGAAATGATTTCCCAGGTAAAACAAGAGATGATAAATGTAATAAAAGAAATGCTAAGCACATGTAAAGAAGATATTGTTGGAAAAATAGAGGAACACTGCAAAAGGATGGAAACCTTGAATGAAGAATACAAGAAAGAATTCGAATGCATGAAACAGATTCAAAGAGATATCCAGGAAATGAAGAAGGCCATTGAAAGCTGGCAAAGCCACCTCAATGAATGTGAAAATAGAATTTCAGACCTCAAAGACATGATTGCAGCTAGTGAGGAAGAAAGGAAACATAAAAATAACAAGGAATCAGGAATTAGCAATTCAGCAGTTGCAAGGTGACACAAAGAAAAACAATATAAGACTAATAGATGTAAAGGAAAAAGAAGGAGAAAGCACAAATGATACAAAATCACTATTTAAAGAAGTCATGGCTGAAAATTTCCCAAACATGGGAAAGGAAACTGACATACAGATAAGTGAAGCATATAGAACTCCAACTAGCCATAACCAAAATAAATCAATACCCAGACATATAATTATCAGCAATCCAGAAATTCAACATAAGAACAGACTATTAAAAGCTGTGAGAGAAAAGAAGCAAATCACCTATAAAGGAAAGCCCATCAAAATCACAGCAGATTTCTCAACACAAACAATGAAGTCAAGAAGAGCATGGAGTGAAGTATTTCCAGTCCTAAAGGAAAACAGCTTCCAACCCACACTGATGTACCCTGCAAAACTATCCTTCAAAATTGATGGAGGAAAAAGATACGTCTATGACAAAGAGCAGCTGAAGAGCTTCATGACCACTAAATCACCCTGCAAAGTATACTGAAAGATACTCAAGATAGACATGAAAATAACTACAACATCAAAAACATCAACAGAAGAGGAACACCAAGCAGGGCAAACAATTAAGCAGAGGGAAAAGGTAAAGAAACCACTGCAGAAAGATAACATGACTAAAACAAGCCAGTATATATCAGTTATAACCATTAATGTAAATGGCCTCAATTCACCAATCAAATGGAACAGACTGGCAGAATGGATCAAGAAACAACAACCAACCATATGCTGTCTACAAGAAACCCATCTAGCCAAAAAGGAAATTCATAGACTGAAAGTCAAAGGATGGAAAACAATAACCCATGCAACAGGAACCCAGAGAAAAGCAGAGGTAGCTATTCTGTTTCCAGATGATGTGAACTTCAAACAAATAATGGTCAAAAGAGATAAAGAAGGTGACTACATACTGGTTGGGGGAAAATTCTAAGAGGAAGAAATAACAATCTTAAATATATATGCACCAAATATGGGAGCACTCAACTATATAAAACAAATATTAATAGAAATGAAAAATCAAATAAGCAACAACACAATTATAATAGGAGACCTTAACACACCCTTGACTCAAAGAGACAGATCAACTAGATAGAAAATCAGCAAAGAAATAACAGAACTGAATCAAACCTCTGAACAAATGGACCTGGTAGACGTCTACAGAGTTTTCCACCCAACAACATCAGAGTATACATTCTTCTCAGCTTCACATGGTACATTCTCTAGAATAGACCATATATTGGCCCATAGAACATGCTTAAATAAATGCAAAGGAATTGAAGGTATCCCATGCATACTATCTGATCACAGTGCCATCAAACTGGAAATTAATGACAAAAGAAATTACAAAACCTCCATAAACACATGGAAATTAATAGCACACTCCTGAACAATCAGTGGGTCACAGAGGAAATTAAAGAAGAAATTAAACAGTATCTACAAGCAAATGAAAATATAAATACAACCTATTGGAACCTGTGGGATGCAATGAAAGCAGTCCTCAGAGGCAAATTTATTGCAGTGAATTTCCACATCTGGAAAATGGAACAAATGCAAATAAACAATCTGATGTTACACCTGAAACATCTAGAAAAAGAAGAACAAGCCCAACCCAAAGTCAAAAGAAGAGAGGAAATTGTAAAGGTCAGAGAAGAAATTAATGCAATTGAGACTAACAAAACAATACGAAGAATCAAAGAATCAAAGAGCTGGTTCTTTGAAAGAATAAATAAAATTGATAAGCCGCTAGCCAACCTTATTAAAAAAAGGAAAGAGAAAACTCAAATCCATGCAATAGGGAATGAAAAGGGTGAAATCACTACAGACCCTGTGGAAATACAGAAGATCATCAATACCTATTTTGAAAATCTTTACTCTCATAAGTTTGATAACACTGAAGAAATGGACAGATTTCTAGAAACCTATCAATTACCAGAACTGGACCAAGAAGATGTAAAACTTCTGAACAATCCAATTTCAGTTAAAGAAATTGCAAATATAATTAGAACCTTACCAACTAAGAAAAGTCCAGGTTCTGATGGATTCACAGCTGAGTTCTACAAGAAATTCAAGGAAGACTTAATGCCAACACTCCTCAAACTCTTCAATGAAATCAAAAGGGAAGGAAGTCTCCCTTGGTCATTCCTGGAAGCAAGTAATGTCTTAATGTCAAAACCAGAGAAAGACCCCACCAAGAATGAGAACTATAGGCCAATCTCTCTAATGAACATAGATGCAAAAATCCTCAATAAAATACTGGCAAACAGAGTCCAGCAAGTCATCAAGAAGATTATACACCATGACCAAGTGGGATTCATCCCAGGAATGCAAGGATGATTCAACATATGCAAATCAATAAATGTAAAACACCATATCAATAGAGCCAAAGATAAGAACCACATGGTCATTTCAATAGATGCAGAAAAATCTTTTGATAAAATCCAACACTCTTTCATGATAAGAACCCTACAGAAAATTGGAATAGATGGCCTTTACCTCAATCTGATAAAAGCCATCTGTGACAAACCAACAGCCAGTATCACATTAAATGGTCAAAAACTAAAAGCTTTCACTCTAAAATCAGGAACAAGACAAGGATGTCCATTATCACTGCTCCTATTCAATATAGTGCTGGAAACATTAGCCAGAGCAATTAGAAAAGAGAAAGAAATAAAAGGAATAAGAATAGGAAAGGAAGAAGTTAAGTTATCACCATTTGCAGATGACATGATACTCTACATAGAAGACTCACAAAACTCCCTAGAAAGACTTCTGGATGTCATAACCAAATTCAGTAATGTAGCTGGATACAAAGTCAATACTCAGAAATCAGTTACATTTCTGTACACAAACAACAAATGCAGTGAGAGAGAAATAAGAGAAACCACACCCTTTACAATAGCTTCCAAAAAAGTGAAATACTTAGGAATCAACCTAACAAAGGAAGCAAAAGATCTATTCACTGAAAATCACAGGACTCTGAAAAAAGGTATAGAAGAGGATCTCAGAAAATGGAAAGACATTCCCTGCTCATGGATAGGAAGAAGAAACATTGTGAAAATGGCCATTCTCCCAAAATTATTATACAGATTTAATGCAATTCCCATCCAAATACCATGAGCATACCTCACAGATATAGAGAAATCATTCTTAAAATTCATCTGGAACG
Organism: Cuniculus paca; assembly: GCA_004365215.1. Classification (NCBI taxonomy): domain Eukaryota; kingdom Metazoa; phylum Chordata; class Mammalia; order Rodentia; family Cuniculidae; genus Cuniculus; species Cuniculus paca. The sequence goes on along the minus strand of RJWT010005322.1, from coordinate 27,038 downwards.
AGAAGAGACCTAGAATAGCAAAGGCACTTATGGGCAGCAAAGGTATGGCAGGAGGCATCACAATCCCAGACTTGAAATTATACTACAAAGCTACTGTAATCATATCAGCATGGTATTGGAATCAAAACAGAGGATCAATGGAATAGATTAGAAGATACAACCCCAAGTACAAACACACTCTGCCACCTTTTCTTTGACAAAGGGTCTGAACATGTCCACTGGAAGAAAGATAGCCTCTTTAATAAATGGTGCTTGAAAAACTCACTTTCCATATGCTGAAAACTAAAATTACACCCAAGCCTGTCACCATACACTAAGCTAAAGTCAAAATGGATAAAAGATCTAAACATTAAAACAGAAACACTATATCTGCTGGGAAACAAAGTAGGTACAAATCTTGAAAGTATAAGGTAGGTGGAGAATTTATGAGCCGAAGTCAAACTGCATGGGAAACACTTCCCAGAATCAAAAATTGTGATCTTACCTTGTTAAAATGTTTTTGCATGTCAAAAGAAATCTCCAACAGAGTGAAAAGAAAACCCACAAATTGGGAAAAAAATTTAGTCAACTGCCCTTCAGACAAAGGTCTTCTATCTAGAACATGTAAAGAATTAAAAAATATCAGGCCCTCGAAATTCAAAGACCGAATCCAGAAATATGCAGCTGAGATGAAAACACACTTCTCAGCTGAAGAATTACAAATGGCTAATAAATACATGAAAAAATGTTCAGCATCATTGGTCATTAGAGAAATGCAAATTAAAACAACTCTGAGACTTTGCGTCACTCCAGAAAGAATTGCCAGGATCAAGAAAACCACCAACAATAAATGCTGGAGAGGCTGTGGGGAAAAAGGAACTCTTCTCCACTGTTGGTGGTAGTGCAGACTGGTGTAACCACTGTCGAGGTCAGTCTGGAGATTTCTCAAAAAGCTTGGACTGGAAGTCCCATTTGCCCCAGCTATTCCACTACTGGGCATATTCCCAGAAGAAATGAAATCATCTTACCACAGTGATATATGTGCACCTATGTTTGTAGCAGCACAATTTGTGATAGCCAAATCTTGGAAACAACCCAAATGCCCATCAATTGAAGAATGGATAAAAAAGATGTGGTACTTTTATACAATGGAGTATTATTCAGCTATAAAAAAGATCCCTTTGAGGCTTTTATAGGTAAATGGATGTGACTTGAGACCATACTTATAAGTGAAATAAATGAAACCCACATGTGTAAACACCGCATTGCCTCCCTAGTGTAAGAAACTGAAAGACTCAATAAGATACAAAATTCCTGATAAATATGGAGAAAAAGTTCTGTAGTCCAATGGTGCTTTTATTCTTTGATTTGATTGGTTTAAGTCCTTTTCGTACTATTTGATTGCAATGTATGATAAGATAGGAACAGCTCTTTTGAAAAATGAGACACTACAGTAGCCATTGCTGGTTTCCTGTTGTCTAACTTGAAGGCCTGTAATGCTCTTTTGTTTTATCTGATTTTATATTACTTTGTTTTGTTTGAGTTTATTGTTTGTAAATGTATGAACAACCATTTTGAAGAAAGCAGGAGACACTAGGGTAACCATTGTTAATCTCCTGTTGTTATATTTTGAAAACTTGTATAGCTTGCAGTGTATGCTTACTGTGAGAAACATTCAGTAGTAATTTTTTAGAATCAGTTACCTTAAGGTCATGGGGTTGGGAGTGAGTAATGCCAGAGAGGGGAAAAGAAGAGAAAAAAGAAGTTTTTTTGTTTGTTCTAAAGTCCTCAGCCCTCTGGTATGGGAAGGAGGAAATAGGGGGTGGGTAAAAGATCCTAGATTTGGTAAGGGTATGTTATATTTTTAAAAGGGAATAACAGTGAAAACTGGGTAAAAATTGGTCGTGAGAAATTGGGATGAGAAAAGATTCTATGATTGGTGTAAATGTTAGGGAAAAAGTTGAAGTGCAACAAATGTAAAAGAAGAAAGATTGAGAATAAATGGAATACAGGAGAAAGAGATCAGGTAAAGAGATGTGGATAAAAATGTGAGGGAACAGCATCCAGAAGACCTCATCAGCTGAGGGGAGCCTCAGCCACATCTACCCTACATTCCAACAAACTCAACAGCTGACAGGATTGTCAACCACTCCTCCTTCACTCCCAGATGACCTCAATAGCCTAAGGGAGCCTCAGACACTCCTCCCCTGCCTGTTGATGTCCTCAGCAGCCCACGGGAGCATCAGTCACACTTTCCACATTCTACAGGACCTCAGCAGGTTTTCAAGAGTGTGGTGAATCCCCCCAAGCAGAGGGCCTCAGTGAGTCAACAGGAGCCTCAGTGAACCTTCCCTTCAGTAGGAGGACCTTGGTGGGCTGGTGATAGTGCAAGTGGGTCCTTCTTCCATATTGAGAACACTGAGTGGGCTGGTGAGGGTGCCAGTGAGGCCTCTCCTCACTCAGAGAAACCCAGCTAAGCCTGAAAGACCTCCAGTGACACAGTAGGGTCCCAGGTAGGGTGCACACTGAAGACAGGTGAGTCTCTAAGCCTGGGACAGCCTGAAATCACAGTAACAATATAAGCTAAGGGTTAGTTCACATCAATACTCCTAGAATAGTCAGCCTAGGAAGAATATAGGACTCACACAACTGGCCCACAGGAGGAATTCAGGTGACTGACCCCTCCCCTACACTGTAGGACCCAGAAACTGGGTGAATGTCAGCCACACAGTAGGACTCTAAGACACAGACAATGGATGGTGGAGACTAGCAGGGTTCAAAAGACCAAAATATCAAGCAAAGAGGTGAAAATGACAAAACAAAAGAGCAAAATGCAATCTCAAATGCCCAGCCAATCTGGAACAAGTACAGGAGACATTGAAACAGAGCTCTTTGAAAGTCACACACCTGAAAGTTCTGAAAAGATAGCAAGTGAAATAAAGAAAAAAATCCATGACATTATAGAGGAAATCATATGAGAAACAATCTCTCAGGTAAAGAAGGTTGACAACCTTAGTAAAGAAGTTGTTCAGCATAGCTAGAGAAGATATAGATAAAAATAGTACAGCAGCATGGGAAAAAGTTAGAAACCTTGAATGAACAATATAGGAAAGAAAGAGAATGCGTGAAACAAATTCAGTGATATCTAGGAAATTACAAATTCCACTGAAAGCTGGCAAAGCCACTTGAATTAAACTGAAGACACAGACTGTCAAACCTTGAAGACAAGATAGCAGATAGTAATCATGAAAGGAAAAGACTCTTAAAAATAACAAGAGACCATGAAATAACAATTCAGCAGCTCCAAGATGATGCAAAGAATAACAATATAATTTGCATAGGTGTCAATGAAAATGCAGGGATCAAAGAAAGTGACATAAAAAACTACTTGCAGAAGTCATAACAGAAAATTTCCAAAGCATGAGAAAATGAATACAGAGAAGTGAGGCATATAGAACTCAAAACAAGTATAACCAAAATAAATCTACAACTAGACATATGATAATAATCAAGATCCCAGAAATTTAGCATAAAAACAGAACAGTAAAAGAGGTTAGAGAAAGTAAATAGCTCATCTATCAAAGAAATCCTATTAGAATCACAACAGACTTCTCAACACAAACCCTCAAGTCAACAAGAGGTTGAAGTGAAGTATTTCAAGCCCTGAAAGAAAACAACTTTCAACCCAGATTGATGTACCCTGCAAAGCTTTCTTTCAAAATCAATGGAGAAATATAATAGTTCTATGACAAAGAACAACTGAAGAAATTCATGTCCACAAAACCAACCCTAGAAAGAGTACTGAAGGGATAGAGATAAAAGTGACCACAATTCCAAGAACAACAACAGAAGGAAACCACCAGGCAGAGCAAGCAGTAAAACAAGAGAGGAAATCAGGGAAATAACAACAGAAAAATAACATAACAAAATTAAGACAATATAAATCAGTTATAACCATCAATGTAAATGGCCTCAATTCACCAATTAAAAGAAATAGTTTGGCAGAATGGATCAAGAAACAGGATCCAACAATATGCTATATAAAAGAAACACATTTAACTTGAAAAGAAACTCATAGACTGAAAATCAAAGAATGGAAAGCAATATTCTATGCGATAGGAACCCAGAAAAAAAGGAGGGTTAGTTATTCTGTTTGCACACAATGTGAACCTCAAACTGAAAATGATCAAAAGAGATAAAGAAGGTCACTACATACTCATGAGGGGAAAAATGGAAGGGGAAGAGCTAGCAATCATAAATATATATGCACCAAATTTAAGAGCACCCAACTATATAAGACAGATACTAATAGACATGAAAAATGAAATATGCAATAACAGAATTGTAATGATATGCCTTAATATCCCAAGGTCACAAAGAGATAGATCCACTAGACAAAAAGTGAGCAAAGAAATCACAGAACTGAGTCAACCCTGTGAACAAATAGACTTACTGGATGTTTACAGGGTTTTCCACCCAACATCAGAATACACATTTTACTCAGCTGCACATGGGACATTTTCTAAAATAGACCATATATTAGCCCATAGAACATGCTTAAGTAAATGCAAAGGGATTGAAATTGTCTCACACATATTATCTGACCATAGTGTACTGAAATTGGAAATTAATGGTAAACAAAACCACAAAACCTATATAAACTCATGGAAATTAAATAATACCCTCCCAAACAACCAATGGGTCACAGATGAAATTAAACAATACCTACAATTCAATGAAAATGCAGACAGAATATACCAGAACCTGTGGGGTGCAATGAAAGTGATCATAAGAGGGAAATATATAGCAATGAATTCTCACATCAGGAAAACAAAATGAGCACAAATAAACAACCTAATGCTGCACCTCAGGCTTCTAGAAAAAGAAGAGCAAGAACAAATTTCATAGAAGGGAGGAAATTATAAAGATCAGAGCAGAAATTAATGCAATTGAGACTAAGAAAACAATACAAAGAATTAATGTATCAAAGAGTTGTTTCTTTGAAAGAATAACAAAAATCGATAAATCCCTTGCCAACGTTATCAAGAAAAGGAAGGAAAAATGCAAATTAATGCCATAAGGAATGAAAAAGGTGAAATTACAAGAGATCCTGTGGAAATTCTGAAGGTCATCAACGCCTACTTTACCCACATAGGCTGGAAAATGGAGAGGAAATGGATAGATTAATAGAAAATATGAATTACCTAAGCTAAATTAAGAAGATACAAAATTTTTGAGTAACTCGATTGAAATTGGAAACATAATTAAAAACTTACCAACAAAGAAAAGTCCAGATCCTGATGGACTCATGGCTGACTCTACAAGAAATTTAGAGAAGACTTAACACCAATACTCCTCAAACTCTTTAATGAAATTGAAAGGGAAGTAGTTCTCCCTAGCTCAATCCTGGAGGCAAGTATTACTCTGATACCAAAACCAGAGAAAGACCCAACCAAAAAACGAGAACTGGGTCAATCTCCCTAATGACCATTGCTGAAAAAGCTATCAATAGAATACTAGCAAATGCAAAGCTGGGCGTGGTGGCTCACGCCTGTAATCCCAGCACTCGGGAGGCTGAGACAGGCGGATCTTTGTGAGTTCGAGACCAGCCTGGGCTACAAAGTGAGCTCAAGGCCAGCCTGAATGGCATAGTGAGACCTGTCTCAAAAACACGAGGGCTAGGGATCTAGCTCAGCAGTCTAAGCACCTGCCAGGCAAGCGCAAGGTCATGAGTTCAATCCCCGGTGCTACAAAAAAAAAATGCAACAAATCATCAAGAAGACTAACATCATGACCAAGAGGGTTCATCCCAGGAATGCAGGGATTGTTCAACATATGCAAATCAATAAATGTAATACATCACATCAACACAACCTAAGACAAACATCACATGATCATTCAATAGATGCAGAAAAAGCTTTTGATAAAGTCCAACACTCATTCATGATAAAAAACCCTACAAGAAATCAGAATAGATGGTCTCCACCTCACTTTGTTAAAAGTCATTTATGACAAACCAACAGCGAATATTATACTAAATGGAAAAATTTTACTCTAAAATCAGGAACAAGACAAAGATGTCCACTATCACCACTCTTTTTTTTTTAAAGAGAACAAAGCAAAGCAAAACAAAACAAAACAGAGCAGACTTAAACACAACAAAGAATTTCAGAACAGAACACTGCAAGGAATAATGATCTTCAAAACATAGTAATAGGAGATTAACAATGGCTACCCTAGTGACTCTTGTTTTTTTTGAAATGGTTGTTCATACATTCACAGACAATAAACTCACACAAAACAAAACAACACAAAACCAGATAAAACAAAAGAGTGAAAACATTATAAGCCTTCAAATCAGACAACAAGATATCAACAATGGCTAACTTAATGTCCTTCGTTCTCTTCAAAAAAGCTGTTCATATCTTCTCACATATTGCAATCAAATAGTAGAAGAGACTCAAACCAATCAAATCAAAGAGTAAAGCATTATTGGCCTTCAGAACATTTTCTCCACATTTATAGGGAATTTTTTATCTTATTGAGTCTTTCAGTTTCTTACACTAGGGAGACAATATGGTTTTTTCACGTGTGAGTTTTATTTATTTCACTTATGAGTATGGTCTCAAGTTGCATCTATTTACCTACAAAAGCCTCAATGTGATCCTTCATTATAGCTGAATAGTACTCCATTGTATAAAAAGTACCACATCGTTTTCATCCATTCCTCAACTGATGGGCATTTGGGTTATTTCCAAGATTTGGCTATCACAAATTGTGCTGTTATAAACATGGGTGCATGTATATCACTGTGGTATGATGATTTCACTTCTTCTGGGAATATGCCCAGAAGCAGAATACCTGGGTCAAACGGAACTTCCAATCCTAGCTTTTAGAGAAACCTCCAGAGTGATTTCCACAGTAGCTACACCAGTGTACACTCCCACCAACAGTGGAGAAGGGTTCCTTTTTCCCCACAGCCTCTCCAGCATTTGTTATTGGTGGTTTTCTTGATCCTGGCCATTCTTTCTGGAATTAGATGGAATCTCAGTGTTGTTTTAATTTACATTTCTCTAATGACCAGTGATGCTGAGCATTTTTTCATGTATTTATTACCATTCATATTTCTTCAGCTGAGAAGTGTGCTTTCATCTCAGATGCCCATTTTCAGATTGGGTGTTTGAGTTTCGAGGGCCTGATTTTTTAAAATTCTTTGTATGTTCTAGATAGAAGACCTTGGTCTGAAGGACAGTTGACTAAGACTTTTTCCCCAATTTGTGGGTTTTCTTTTGATTTCTGTGTTGGAGATTTCTTTTGACATGCAAAAACTTTTTAATAAAATGAGATCCCAGTTTTTGATTCTGGGATGTGTTTCCCAGGCAGTTTGACTTGTGTTCATGGATTTTCCACCTACCCCTATGGCTTCGAGATTCCTACCCACTTTGTTTTCCAGCAGACTTAGTGTTTCTGTTTTAATGTTTAGATCTCTGATCGATTTTCACTTTAGTTTAGTGGATGGTGATAGGCTTGGGTCTAGTTTTAGTTTTTGGCATATGGAAAACCAGTTTTTCCAGAATCACTTATTAAAGAGGGTATCTTTCTTCCAGTGAACATATTTGGCCCCTTTGTCAAAGATAAGGTGGTTGAGTGTGTTTGCACTTGGGGTTGTATCTTCTAATCTATTCCATTGATCCTCAGGTTTGTTTTGATTCCAATACCATGCTGATTTGATTACAGTAGCTTTGTAGTATAATTTCAAGTCTGAGATTGTGATGCCTTCTGTCCTGCCCTTTCTGCCCATAAGTGCCTTTGCTATTCTAGGTCTCTTCTCATTCTAGATGAATTTTAAGAATGATTTCTCTATATCTGTGAGGTATGCTCATGGTATTTGGATGGGAATTGCATTAAATCTGTATAATAATTTTGGGAGAATGGCCACTTTCACAATGTATGTTCTTCCTATCCATGAGCAGGGAATGTCTTTCCATTTTCTGAGATCCTCTTTGATTTCTTATTTCAGAGTCCTGTAATTTTCATTGAATAGATCTTTTGCTTCCTTTGTTAGGTTGATTCCTAAGTATTTCAATTTTTTGGATGCTATTGTGAAGGGTGTGGTTTCTCTTATTTCTCTCTAAATGAGTTTGTTGTTTCTGTGCAAGAGTGGTATTGATTTCTGAGTATTGACTTTGTATCCAGGTACATTACTGAATTTGGTTATGATATCCAGAAGTCTTTCTATGGAGTTTTGTGGGTCTTCTAGGTAGAGAATCATGTCATCTGCAAATAGTGATAACTTAGCTTCTTCCTTTCCTATCCTTATTTCTTTGATTTCTGTGTCTTGTCTAATTGCTCTGGCTAATGTTTCCAGCACTATATTGAATAAGAGCAGTGAAAGTGAACATCCTTGTCTTGATCCCGATTTTAGAATGAAAGCTTTCAGTTTTTGACCATTTAATGTGATACTGGCTGTTGATTTGTCACAGATGGCTTTTATCAGATTGAGGTAAAGGCCATCTATTCCAACTTTCTGTAGGGTTCTTATCATGAAAGAGTGTTGGATTTTATCAAAAGATTTTTCTGCATCTATTGAAATGACCATGTGGTTCTTATCTTTGGCTCTATTGATACGGTGTATTATATTTATTGATTTGCGTATGTTTAACCATCCTTGCATTCCTGGGATGAATCCCACTTGGTCATGGTGTATAATCTTCTTGATGACTTGCTGCATTCTGTTTGCCAGTATTTCATTGAGGACTTTGGCGTCTATGTTCATTAGGGAGATTGGCCTGTAGTTCACTTTTTTGGTTGAGTCTTTCTCTTGTTTTGGTATTAGGGTAATGGTTGCATCCAGGAATGAGTTAGGGAGACTTTCTTCCCTTTTAATTTCATTGAAGAATTTGAGGAGTGTTAGCATTAAATTTTCCTTGAATTTCTTGTAGAATTCAAATGTGAATCCATCAGGACCTGGAGTTTTCTTGGTTGGTACGGTTCTAATTACATTTTCAATTTCATTAACTGAAATTGGGTTATTCAGTAGTTTACATCTTCTTGATCTAGCTTTGGTAATTGATACATTTCTAGAAATCTGTCCATTTCTTCAGTTTTATTCAACCTATGGTAGTAAAGATTTTCAAAGTAGGTATTGATGATTTTCTATATTTCCACAGGGCATGTAGTGATTTCACCCTTTTCATTCCTTATTGCATGTATTGAGTTTTTTCTTTCCTTTTTTAAAATAAGGTTGGCTAGGGGCTTATCAATTTTATTTATTCTTTCAAATAAACAGCTCTTTGATTAGTTGATTCTTTGTATTGTTTTCTTAATCTCAATTGCATTGAATTCTACTCAGATCTTTATAATTTCCTCCCTTCTTTTGGCTTTGGGTTGTTCTTATTCTTCTTTTTCTAGATGTTTGAGGTGCAACATCAGATTATTTATTTGTATTCATTCCATTTTCTGGATGTAGGAATTCACTGCAATAAATTTCCGTCTGAGGGCTGCTTTCATTGCATCCCACAGATTCTGGTAAGTTGTATTTGTATTTTCATTTGCTTGTAGATACTGTTTAATTTCTTCTGTGGCCCACTGATTGTTTAGGAGTGTGTTATTATTTTCCATGTGTTTGCAGGGTTTTTGCAGTTTCTTTTGTCATTAATTTCCTATTTGATGGCATTGTGATTAGATAGTATGCATGGGACAATTTTGATTCCTTTGCATTTACTTAAGCATGTTTTATGGGCCAGTATATGGTCTATTCTTGAGAATGCACCATGTGAAGCTGAGAAAAATGTATACTCTGATGGTGTTAGCTTGAGAACTTTGTACATGTCTACCAAGTCCATTTGTTCACAGGTTTGATTCAGTTCTGTTATTTCTTTGCTGATTTTCTGTCTAGTTAATCTGTCTCTTTGTGTCAAGTGTGTGCTAAGGTCTCCCATTATAATTGTGTTATTGCTTATTTGATTTTTCATTTCTCTTAATCTTTGTTTTATATAGTTGGGTGCACCCATATTTGATGCATATATATTTAAGATTGTTATTTCTTCCTCTTGGAGTTTTCCCCTAACTAGTATGTAGTGACCTTCTTTATCTCTTTTGACCCTTGTTGGTTTGAAGTTCACATCATCTGTGAACAGAATAGCTACCTTGGTTTTTTTTGGGTTCCTGTTGCATGGATTATTGTTTTCCATCCTTTGACTTTCAGTCTATGAATTTCCTTTTGGGTTAAATGGGTTTCTTGTAGACAGCATATGGTGGATGTTGTTTCATGATCCATTGTGTCAGGCTGTTTCTTTTGATTGGTGAATTGAGGCTATTTATATTAATGGTTATAATTGTTTTATACTGGCTTGTTTTAGTCATGTTATCTTTCTGCAGTGGTTTCATTACCTTTTCCCTCTGCTTAATTGTTTGCCCTGCTTGGTGTTCCTCTTCTGTTGATCTTTTTGACATCATAGCTAATTTCATGTGTATCTAAAGTATATTTCAGTATTCTTTGCAGGGTTGGTTTGGTGGTCACGAAGTTCTTCAGTTGCTCTTTGACATGGAAGTATCTTATTTCTCCATTGATTTTGAAGGATATTTTTGCAGGGTACATCAGTCTGGGTTGGAAGTTGTTTTCCTTTAGGACTGGAAATACTTCACTCCATCCTCTTCTTGACTTGATTGTTTGTGTTGAGAAGTCTGCTGTGATTCTGATGGACTTACCTTTATAGGTGATTTGCTTCTTTTCTGAAACAGCTTTTCATAGTCTGTTCTTGTGTTGAATTTCTGGGATGCTGATTATTATATGTCTGGGTGTTGATTTATTTTGATTATGGCTAATTGGAGTTCTATTTGCTTCACTTATCTGTGTGTGAGGCTTCACTTATCTGTGTGTGAGTTTCTTTTCCCATGTTTGGGAAATTTTCAGCTATTACTGCTTTAAATAGCATTTTTATAACATTTTAGCTTTTTCCTTCTTTTTCATTTACATCTATGAATCTTATATTGTTTTTCTTTGCATCCTCTTGCAACTGCTGAATTGCTATTTCCTGAATCCTTGTTATTTTTAAAAGATGTTTCCCTTTTTGCTGGCTAGCTGCAATCATGTCTTCATGAAGAAGTACTTCATGAAGAAGTACCAAGCTGCACCGCTAGGTGAAATTTGTTGTGCACACCTTCAAGGTCTGAAAGTCTGTCTTCACATTCTTTGAGGCAGCATTGCCAGCTTTTGATGACATTCTTGATTTCCAGGATGTCTCTTTTAATCTGTTTCATGCATTGTAATTCTTTCTTGTATTGTTCACTCAAGTTTTCCATCCTTTTGCAGTGCTCCTCTATTTTTCCAACTATATCTTCTTTAGATGTGTTTAGCATTTCTTTATGTTTGTCATCTCTTGTTTTACCTGGGAAATCATTTCTAATCTCAATTCCTTCACAGCTTGATGCAGTTGATTCTTTACTTCAGTTGTTAACATTTCAGAAGTTTCAGGTGTTTATGCTTTCTTCTATGCCTGTGTCTTTTGGGCTTGTTTGAGATGGACTGGAGGTGTAAGATTGCATTTTGCTCTTTCATTTTGTTATTTTCCTGTATTCCCCTGCGGTAGGTGAATCCAACATGCACAGTTAAGAGGCTTCAAGACTAGGTGAAATTCACAGTGCACCCCTTAAGCTCCAGGCAAGACTATCAACTGTGGCTGCTCTGTTGCCTGGTGATGGCTGGGTGGAGCCCTGGTAGGACCTCAGGGATGTTGCAAACATCAGGCTCATGGTGGAATTGGTACAGGTCCCTACCAAGCTTCTAGCAAGGTCCCAAGTTGCACAGCTAGGTGAAATTCATTATGTGCACCTGTAGCTTATGCCAGGCTCAGAGCTGTCACTGCTGTGCTGCTCTGGGATGACTGGGTGGAGCCCAGACTGGAAAACAGGGATGCTCCAAATGTCCTGGGCTCATGGTGATAATGGTGCAGGTCCCTACCAATCTGTTGGAGAAGTACCAAGCTGCACTGCTAGGTGAAGTTTGGTGTGGACACCTTCAGCTCACACCTGGCCCAGAGCTGCAACTAGTATGCTGCTCTGGGGTGGCTGGGCAGAGCCCAGGCAGGACCACAGGAACATTAAAAACATCCTGGGCTGATGGTGGAGTTGGCGCAGGTCCCTACCAGGCTGCTAGCAAGGTCCCAAGTTGCATGGCTAAGTGGAATTCACTATGCACACCTTAGCTCATGCCAGGCCCAGAGCTGTAGCTGGTATACTGCTCTTGAGTGGGTGGGTGGAGCCCAGGCAGGAACCCAGGGATGTTAAAATTGTCCCAGGCTGATGGTGGAATTGGCACAGTTCCCTACCAGGCTGCTATCACAGTCCTAAGATGCATAGCTAGGTGGAATTTGCTGCGCATGCCTTCAGCTGACAGCAGGCCCCGAACTGCAACTGATATACTTCTCCAGGGTGGCTTGTTGGAGCCCAGGCAGGACCCCAGGGATGTTAAAAATGTCATGGGCTGATGGTGGAATAGGCGCAGGTCCCTACCAGGCTTCTAGCAAGGTCCCAAGCTGCAAGGTTAGGTGAAATTCACTGTGTGTGCCTGTAGCTCACACCAGGCTCAGAGCTGTGGCTGTGTCACTTCTCCAGTGTGGCTGGGCAGAGCCCAGGCAGGACCCCAGGGATGCTCCAAACATCCTGGGCTGATGGTGGAATTGGCACCAATATCACCACTCTTATTCAATATAATTTGGAGGCAGTAGCCAGAGTAATTAGATGAGAGAGAAATAAAAGGAATAAGGACAGGAATGGAAGAAGTTAAATTATCATTATTCACAGATGACATGATACTTTACATAGAAGACCCCAAAAAGTCTACTGAAGCACTACTAGAGTTAATAAGCAAACTCAGCAGTGTAGCTGGCCACAAAGTCAACACTCAAAAATCAATAGTATTCCTGTACACAAACAAAAACTCACTGAGAGTGAAATTATGGAAATAACATGTTTCACAGTAGCATCCAAAAAAGTGAAAAGGAAATACTTAGGAATCAATCTAATGAAGGATGTAAAAAAAAATCTATACATTGAAAGCTGTAATACTCTAAAAAAGGAGATTGAAGAGGATGTTAGAAAATGGAAAGATATCTTTTGCTCATGGATAGGAATAACCAACATAGTGAAAATGTCCATACTCCCAAAACTGTTAAACAGTTTTAATGCAGTCCCTGTTAAAATATCATTAACATACCTCACAGAACTAGAGAAAACATTCCTAAAATTCATTTGGAAACAGAAGAGACCTAGAATGGCAAAGGCAATCCTGGCCAACAAAGGCAAGCAGGAGGCACCACAACCCCTGTTTTGAAATTGCACTACAAAGATACTGTGATAACATCAGCATGGTACCAGCAAAAAACAAACAAACAAAACAAAAACAAAAAACACAAAAATACAAAAAACAGACCTGAGGATCAGTGGAACAGATTAGAAGATGCAGATACAACTACAAAGACACTCAGTCACCTTATCTTTGACAAAGAGGCCAAACATGTTCACTGAAAGAACCTCTTTAATAAATGCTCCTGGAAAAATTGGCTTTCCATATGCTGAAGACTAAAACTAGATCTATGTCTATCACCATGCACTAAACTAAAGTGAAAATGGATCAAAGATCTAAGTATTAAAATAGGTGTACTAAATCTAATGGAAGGCAAGGTAGGTAGAAATCTTCAACACATGGAGGTAGGTAAAGAGTTTATGAACAAAATGCAAACCACACAGGAAGTACTTCAAAGAATCAGCAACTGGGATCTCATCTTATTGAAAAGTTTTTACACTTCAAAAGAAATCATGAACAAAGTGAAAATAAGACCCACAGAATGGGAAAAAATTTTAGCCAACTGTCCCTCAGACAAAGGACTTCTATTTAGAACATATAAAGAATTGAAAAATTCAGGTCTCCAATTTCAATGACCCAATTCAAAAATAGGCATCTGAGATGAACACACACTTCTCAGATGAAGAAATACAAATGTCAAATAAATACATGAAGAAACGTTCAACATCACTGGTCACTTGACAAATGTAAATTAAAACAACACTGAGATTCCATCTCACTACAGGAAGAATAGCCGCCATCAAGAAATCAACCAATAACAAATGTTGGTGCGGCTATGAGGAAAAAGGAATGCTTCTCTACTGTTGGCGAGAGTGTGGACTGGTACAACCACTGTGGAAATCAGTGTCGAGTCCTCAAAAAACTAGGATTGGAGGTCCCATTAAATCCAGCTATTCCCCTTGTGGGTATTTCCCCAGAAGAATTCAAAACATCATGCCACTGTGATACATGTGCAGTCTTGCTTATAGCAGCACAATTTGTAATAGCTAAATCTTGGAAACAATGCAAATGCTCATCAATCACAGAATGAATGAAAAAGATGTGGTAGTTTTATACAATGGAGTATTACTCAGCTATAAAGAAGGATACACTTGAGGCTTTTATAGGTAAATGGATGCAACTTGAGACCATATTCATAAGTGTAATAAATCAAACTCATATGTGTAAATATTATATTGTCTCCCTGGTGTAAAAAAAAATCCTAATAGAGTAATAAAATCCAAAATGTACAAAAGATATTGCAAAAATAAAAGGGAAAGAAATTGCTCAAGCACAAATAACAACTGGATAGGGGAAAGGAGAAAAGCTAGAAGGAAAAAGATAATATGTAGATAGGTATAGGTATACATGTGTGCATATACAGTATGTATAACTGTACAAGATATATAACTATATTACTAATCTCTGTAAGTTCATTGAAAAGAACAGTTTTTGTTTTCATTGTTTGATCATTTTTTATCCCTAATCTTGTAACATGAACAACTATTTCTAAGGTAACAATATGCAACATATTAACTAGTGCTAATTTTCTAATATTATTTTAAAATTCTGTATCATTTCTATCTTTTGTTTTCTTTTGTTTTCAAAATAAAAAAATGTGAAGGATCTAAAGGCACAAAGGAGATTTCCCTTACCCTCTATACCATATTGGGAGAAAAAAGGCAAGAGGAAGAGAAGCACACATACATAGATATGGTCATAAAAGGAAAAAGGGTAAAATAATGGAATAAAAGTGTGGAAAAATGTACAGAAAGAGAAGAACAGAAAAGAGTAAAGAAACTAAAATATTCACAAATTAAAATAAAAATAAGCAATAAAAATGCAATCAAATAAAGAATAGTAAAATAAAGTTTTTTATTGTTTTGGAAATGTGACTTTTTTTCCTCAGCCTAAGTTTAAGGAGCAGAACTCAGGCCAGACTTTGTCTCTGTTCGTGCTGGAAGCCTAAACTGGCAGTCTGTCCCCAGAATAGTGCATGTGTAGAGGTCTGCTTACAGTGGAAACACCAGTGTGACTTCTAATTCTGTGTAGCTCGGGCTGAACCTGGCCTCTGACCATGGGAACTGGGTCTATGTTCACCAGCCTCTGCCTTTCAGTGCGGTTCCCCACAGTCTGTTCTCTAACTGCCGGATGTCTTCTTTTTAAAATTTTTTTTTTATTTTAAAGGGAATGAAACAAAACAATAAAATGAAACCAAACAAAAACAATGAGAACAATATTGGATTTCAAAAACAAGGCAGAAGGAAATTCCCCATAGTTGCTATATTGCTTGTTGTTATCCTCCAAATAGATGCTCAGACTACTGGCTTTAAGCTTGCAAAGTGAATCAAATGATACAAGCATTAAGTTGTTTTTTTTTTTTTTTTGCTTCAGTTACTATCATCTCAGCCTTTGTTCCTCTGAATCAGCCAGTTGCTTATGGGGGGCAGGGTGGTTAGTCTTTTCTTGTCTCCCAACCTGTGCACCTGCTGGCTCACAGGAGGGGGTTGGCTTCTTGGTTCTCCTCCTGACCCACATGGGTGGTGTTGGCTCACGGGAGGGTGTTGGCTTCTTGGTTCTCCTCCTGACCCACATGGCTGCTGCTGGCACATGGGAAGGTGTTGGCTTCTTGGTTCTCTTTCAAGCCCATGACTGCCCTGGATGTCTCCCTTGACTGCCCCACCCTCACCTACTCTGGGAACTTGAAAGTGGCTGGGGAAGGCTGCTCTGGAAGCAATGTCTCTGATTCTCTTCTCTGGCTCCAACTACAGAAGACTTTCCTGATCCTGGTGCAGTTTCAAGTTTTATCATCTCTGTATTATTAGCAGTTGTCAATAAGAAGGTGCCTTTTTTGTCCTTCTATTTCATTACACAGACTTTTCCTCTCTGATATGCTAACATTTCTCCCTTCTTTAGGTTTTTTTCTTTTGCAGTTTTTGGCATTTATTTCCTATTCAATCTGTGTCCCATATGTGTCTATTTTGTAATGTAAAGAATAGCCCTGAGTTCTGGAGAAGTATGAAAATTATATCCAGTGTACATACAATAAGTGTTTTTGTATAGAGTGCTCAAAAAGGCAGCACAGTGAGTGCCTTCAACTCTGCTCCTCCAGGAGAAAGTGTCCAGAGTCTGGAAAACAGTAGCTTGGAGAGTAATCAAAGTGGGTGGAGGATACACAAGAACCATGAAGGAACTGATAGAAGAGAAGAAAATAAGATCCAGTGATACTAAAGTCTATATTATAAGATTGTCTTGTGTATTGAACATTTTAAAACATACCATAGATAGAAAAAGTATGGAATAAATTTGATAAAATTGTCATTTTAATCTTTCTTGTTACACAATCTTATAAAAATTAAAGAAAAATGTGCAATTTTTGGTTACCTTGTAAATGATTGGATTGGTAAATGCTTAGCTCCACATGAATAAAATGAAATAGACACTTCAGGGCATACTGGACACTGGTTCTGAACACTGATTCCAAGAGATCTGAAACATTACTGTGACCCTTCAGTATGGGGTGGGGTGGGGAAGCGAAATAGTCAACTGAATTTTAATCAAGTCCCTCTCACAGGAGGAGCAGAAGATACATGAACCCATTTTGTGGTTTTTTTTTCCCAAGGCCAAGAATGCATACTTGTTATAGATATTGTGTGACTTAGGGTTCATTAGAGGAACTGATTTAATATAATATATATATAATATTTAATATATATTATAGATATGATGTAAAAGGTAGTCTTACAATGGTTTCCTGCAGAATCAGGACTAGAAAAATGCATATTAGAGGAATGCAGAAGGTTCCTCTGGATGCAGAACAGCTGGAGGATCCAGTCAACAGTCAAAGGCCTACAGCTTATTGCAGAGTCCCATGAATCCTTATCAGGAGGCTGAAGGGTCTGCACTGAAAGACTGAGAAGATTGCACTGGATCCTGGAGACAGATGTGCAAAGGTGGTGGCATAGACTGGAGCACCTCATAAGAAGCAGAAATAAGACTCCCTTCTTCTTTCTCTTTTTCTTCCTTTGAGGCTACAAGCCTACTTTTTGGTGCCATCTACACCCCAATGTGCATCTTTCCTCTTAAGTAAGTCAAATATTCAGGAACACACAGAACTGCAGTAGGTGTTTCTTATTCACGTTGACACCACAAATATTACAGATATATTTAGTACACGGCAGATTCCCACACAGGTTCTCTGATCTGTGGGATGAATTAGAGAGAAAATTCATCAGAGTTGTCTCTTCCTGGGACAATAGCAAATGAAAAACAATATTAAACCTTGGAAGGACTTGAAAGACAAATGGCATTATCAAGCACTTGAAAGGTGCAGGGGTGTTGGATCTTGCTGCATTACAATTTGACTCATATTTGACCCCTGAAGAAGACAGATGGATCTTGGAGAATGATGGTAGGTTACTCTGAGTTTTCAGTGGGCAAGGCTAACAATACAACTCCATTTCCCTTCTTCATGATGTATCAACTCTCTATCCCTTTGTCACAGGTTAGTTTGCAGGGATCTTGATAATCTGTCTTGGTTACTTTTTTCTTGTTGCTAGTGCAAAACACTCAACACCCACAATGAAGGAAGGAAAGGTTTATTAGCTTACTGTGAAGATTTCAGTACATAATCAGCTGACTCTACGGCCGGGTGGCATGGCACTGTGGCAACACTTCAAGGCAGCAGACAGAGTAAAAGGAGGAAACAAGACTCTTCTCCTCCCATATGTTGTACATAGGCCACCCCCACCCAGGGCAAGCCTAGCACTCACAAAATCTCTGTGCTCTCCTCTTGCACAGAATGAGGGTATTTACAAAGTAAGACCCCTGGCTCCCTGCTGAGTCTCTCAGTTAAACTTCTAAACTTCTCAAGTTGACACAATGTATTAACCGTAACATAATCCTTTCTCTTACAGTGTATGGCATTGTTGTATTATGTCATTGGTGTTTTGCTGACTGGACCAAATGAACAAGAGATAGCAACCACATTGGACTTGTTGGTTAACATCTGTATGTCAGAAGATGAGAAACACTTTCTACTACAATCAAAATATCATTTACTTCAGTAAAATTTCTAGTCCTGTGGTATGGGGTATGCAGATATTTCTTCTAAGTGAAGAATATATTTCTGGGTCCCTTCTACAACCAAAACAGAGGCACAAGATAAAGGAGAGAACACTTTTATAACCTGAGCATATCGCTCCAGCCTGTTTACCAAGTGACTTGGAAAGCTGCTACTTTTGAGTGGGGTCAGAATAGAAGAAGATTCTGCATAGATTTTTGGCTGCTCTGCCACTTTGGGTCATATGGTGTCATAGACCTAGTGACACATGAGGTGTCGGTGGCATCTAGAAATGCTGCTTGAAACCTTAGGCAGGCTGGCGTAGCTAAGTCACAGTGGAGGATCTTAGGATTTTGGATCAAGTCTCTGCCATCATCTTGAATGCACTCTCCTTTGAGAAACAGATACTGGCCTATTACTGGGTCTTAGTGACAAGTGAATCCTTGACCATGGGACACTATGCCGCCATGGAAACTCAGCTTCCTGTTATGAACTGTGTGTTATCTGATCCATCTCACCACAAAGTTGAATGCTTCAGCAACAGCCCATCATTAAACTTGAACTGGATCGAGCAGGTCTAGAAGGCACAAGTAATTTACATAAAGAAGCAGTCGAATTGTGATAGTTCTGACTCCTGTTATTGTCTTCTGTCCTCCAGTGTGAGTCTAGGGCCATAAAGGTCTATGACCTGTTGACAGAAGGAGAAGAGACCAGGACTTTGTTTTCAGATGGTTCTGCACATCACACAGACACAATGCGAGAGAAGACAGCTGTAGCTCTCTAGTCCCTTGCCTGGACATCGCTGAAGGATAGTGGTGAAGGGAAATGATGGCAGTGGGCAGAACTTTGGGCAGTGTACCTGACTGTACATTTTGCTTCTAAGAAAAACTGGCTAGATATGTGCTTAAATATATGTGTAATTTTATAGCAATTCATGGTCTTCAGCCAAAATTCTGGTTTTAAGGTCGACTTAAAGAAAAAGTGACAGAAAAGTTGATGACAAAGACTGTTGGAGAAGTAGTACTTGGATAGAGCACTGCCTTTGGGTAAAGGATCTTAAGATATTTGTGTGTAAAATAATTGCTCATGACAAGGTAACCTCAGAAGAAGAGGGCCTTAAAAATTAAGAGTGTATGGAGATCCATGATGCAGTAACAGTTCACCTCTTTCCTCAGCCACCCCTATCAGTGCAAATGGGCTCATGAACAAATTGGGCATAGTGGCAGGGCTGGAAGCTTCAATGGGCTCTGCAACAGTGACTTTTACTTACCACAGCTGACCTGGCTACAGCCACTGCCGAATGCCACCCCTGCAAGGAGCAAAGTGAACATACTCCACAGCACCTTTCTCCGTGGGAGTCAGCCTGCAACCCAGCTATTTGCATCATGGAAGGGGAAGAACTTTGTGCTTACTGGAATTGAAGCTTATTCTGTGTGGATTTGCTTTCCCTGCCTGTAATGCTTTGGCCCAATCTTACATCCATGCACTGTTAGAATGCTCCATGTACTAGCATGGTATTTCTCAGAGCACTGCTTCTGACTGAGGAATGCACTTCACGGTCACTTAACAAGGATGCCAGGGAGTCAGGCTCAGACAACTCACTGAACTCAATGCCCCACTGCAGAGAGACAGCTGGATTGAGAGGATGAGGAAATGGTTTCTTGAAGATACAACTCCAGAGCCACTAGATGGCAATATTTTGCAGGGCTGGGATAAAATTCCCAGAAGTCTGTATTTGCTCCTCATCAGTTTCCAATACTACATATGGTACAATTTCTCCTAGAAGTGGGATTTATGGCTCCAGGAACCCATGACTGGGAGTGGGAATGGTACCACTGACCATTACCCTTAGGGCCCAGGAGTAAAATTTGTGCTCTCTGTTCCTGTGGTCTTTGCTCTGCTGGCCTAAAAGTCAGTTCCAGAAAGAAGAAAATCAACAATGATTCCGTTGAACTGGAATTTGAGAGTCCCTCTGGTCATTTTGGGTCCCTCCTTCCTCTGTGTCAACATGCTACAGAAGAAACTATGGTGTTCATGGGGTTGACTCATCCAGAGTACTAAGGAATAATTGGAGTAGTACTCCACAATCAATGTAAGGAAGAGAAAGTTTGGAGTGCAGGAGATCCCTTAGGGTATCTACTAGTGTTACCATTCCGTGCTATTAGTCTCAATGTGAAAGTACAACCACCTAATCCATAGCTAGGATGATGAGAATGTGCCTAGACTCTTCAGGCATGAAGATACAGGTTATCATTTCAGGTAAAGATCCAAATAGATGCATAAATAGCTACACAGTAATTCACGGTATTTAGCTTAGAGTCTGGCTAGAAGGTCAAGCACTTGGAAGAGAAATGGGAGAAAAACTGATGACAAAGACATTTAGCAGACATGTTTGTTTTCATTTTTCATTCATACACTATGTAACATAACTTTGGGTGGCAATATCAGTAGATAAATATTATTAGATCTACATTATAAATTAAGTAATGTAATGAGAAGGGTAGGCGTCGCCCATAGGAAACTTTGCCTCCTTTTCTGCTGTATCCAAAATCATGATATATGAATGTTAATAGTGGTGTCAAAATGACTCAATTAAGAAATGTCTGGCAGATCAGTGATGATTACTTTTGGACCTGCCTGCAGTTTGCCTCCAGATATGATTGGAATACAGTCCATCAAACTCAACAAAGAAGTCCCACCCACCATCCAATGAACTTGCAGGTCAGGAGAATAAAAGAGCAAAGAGTTCTGTTACAGTGTTTGGAAGCTCCAGTTTCTTCAGCCTCCCAACGCAGACTCGTACCAGCTAATCTCCAGTAAGCTTTTGGTGCTGGTTTCTTACTCTCTCTTTTCCATGTCTTCCAGATTCTTGGGCCCAGTGGCTGCTGGATCCATTCATCCAGCACACAAATGGCCATCATGTGCTCTCCTGATTCTGATCCTGTAAGCCTGCCTAATATAATTTCATGCATCATTTTATATATAACTTGAAATCTTTTTTTTTTTTTTGGCACTGGGGATTGAACTGATGACCTCGCACTTGCCAGGCAGACATTTAGGCCACTGAGCTAGATCCCCAGCCCTCATCATTTTATATATAAGTGTGCAGAGTCTATTCTATTGATTTTGTTCGTCTGGAGAGCTCTAACCAATGTACTTGTAATAATACTTTTGCTTGACTATATGGCTAGGTTACTAGAAAATAAACATGGAAAACATCATCCTATTATTTATATGTTTGTTCACAGGTGTGTTGCTAGTTTTTTTTTGAAAGCTTAATTTCTATTCATTTTATTATAACCAGAGTAGCCAGTGTTCTGTGATCCTCCTTCTCACAGAGATCTTCCTCATTAGGTTGAAACTTTTTGTTTCCTTGTCACACAGAAGAACATCATGTATATTTTATTTTATTATATTTTTGGTAGGGAGATCATTCCTTCAAGAATTTTATTATTATTTTATGTCCATTTTCTTCTTCCATATCAACCACAAATTATAAGGAGGTTTGTCAGACAGTCATCACTGTAGGTAATACCTGACTACCTAAGCGTATATTACACTGTAAGGCATGTTGCGTTTAATGAATAAGTGAGGAACACATAAATGTAAATTGTTTTTTCATAGAAAAGATATTTTTGATATTATATAGAACAGTATTTGGGGATGAATGATACATGGGTGTGAACTGGAGATAGCATTTCCTCTGAAGCTCTGTTCTTCTCAGTGTAAATTCTTTCAAAGCATGGAAAAGCTTAGCAGTAGAGGGAGGCAGGGGCGGGCAGTGTATGAGCACAGGTAATGCTCCATGAACTGTTACAGTGCCAAAATACTTGGGGCTCTGATTGCCCTAATTCCTGTTTTAGAGCCCCATACATGCTTGCCAAATGGAGAAGTTATAGAATTAAAGCACATATGTTCTGGAAATGTCAGGGTCATTGATTTATGACTAGAGGTTTATGTTCTGCTAGGTGGTGCCTGTGCTAATTAAATTTTAAAATATATTATTTAAAATTATCCCTGTAAGGCTGGAGATTTAGCTCAGTGGCCTAAGTGCCTGCCTGGTAAATGCAAGGTTGTGAGTTTGATCCCCGGTGCAAAAAAAAAAAAAAAAATCCCTGTAAGTAGACATGGGTGAGAGTCACATTTTTAGGTAGGTAACAATGAATGAGATTTGTAAGAATGGGTGGATGAAGGGAGGGATGGGTGGTTACATGGATGGACCAATGGGTGGATGAATATGTAGACTTGTGGATGGGGAAAGTTATTGAGTGAATGGATCCATAGGTAGATAGGATAGATGTGTATACCCATACAATACATAAGCAAGATAGATAAATGATAGGTAGAGTAAAAGATGATAGAGAGATAAACAAAAATTACAAGGGAAATTCCAAATAATTCTGCTGTTCCTTTCTTATTTAAGAAGCAATCTCTTTCAAGGCTTTGCAACCAATTAAGATCTTCGGGCCCAGAGTTCCTAACATAAGTGATGATCTCCAAAATCTTCCCCTCAAATCAACATCAAACATGAGAGCTTGAAAAGAAAATTGTGTAAATGTGCATAGAGTTAACCTAAAAGTAGGATGAACTTAAATCATTACATTTTGCTCATTCTGAAGGCAATGTCATTTTAGAATGAAGCTTCATCGTTTCTTTAATGTGCTTCTTACATTTCCTGATAGGTTATATGGAAAACAACATATGTTCTATTTGAACTTTTATACCCAGTTCTGAAGGACGATTATTTGAAAGTTTTAAATCAAGAAACAATGTGTATATAGTTCTTTGCATATTTTACCATATTAAAGACAATTCACTACTAATATAAGCAAAAATGTCTTTGTGATATATCTATTTTGAAGATTTTTCATACTTTTATGTTTTTCATCTTTTGACAACTGCCACTGTATCTTACAGAAGAAAATTTTCAAATCATGATGCTTTTTGTATGTGGTCTGTCACAAATGACAAAAACTAAAACTATTCTAAGGTTAAGAATAACTAAATGAAAGAGAATGTTTTTTAAACACACTCCCAGCTAGAAATGAAAATAATTTAATGTCATTTAAAGTTAAAAATCAAGGTCCTTTAATAGAAGATGGAAAAATTGCTTACTAGTTTCATGCACTAAAAATAGCATGTTAAATTTAAGATCATTTAAGCTATTTGTTCAGCTCCTTGACAGAAATCGGACATCAACTCTCAGTTTAATCACAAGTCATCAGACACAAGACAGAGAACAAATGGAGTTTCTACGATGAAAGAGATACAGCCATTCTTAGTGAATTTCTTGTTGCTCTAAGTCAGTGGCATCACTTGATAAAGAGAAAAAGAACACACAAATGTTAGAGTGAAAGTGGTGACATCCATGGCAGAAAAAAGGAATGAGTATGAATTTGGCTTAGAATACGCCTTTTGCACTCTTTAGTGCTAATTTCTTTCACCAGGGCCAACAAGGAATCACACAGTAAATTTTGCTGAGTGACTTCCCCTTCTGCAGTTCAGCATATCAGTTGGCCTCCAGTGAATACACATATCTCAGACTTTGTCAGATTACTTTTATCCTGGCATCTATGGAACTTTCAACACATTTAGTTTCAAGAGTCCTTGCCAATGCCATTATTTGGGGCAGATTTTCTTACTCTTAAGTTTCTGAAAGAGGAGGGGAGTGGGGGACAGCATTAATTTCTCTACCACCAACACTGCTTACTTAATAACTTAGACTTTCATTGTCAGGGGAAAAAATGCACAGTACAAGTGGTGGATTCTGACCAGGTTTTAGTTGGACAGAGCCAATAAATCACCACACATGCTGTAGATGGTAAGCTAAGACAGTTAGAAGATATTTTCTGAGACATGTTGGCTTTGGGGAAGGTTTCTAGTCCAACAACTGCTAAAGCATACATGTGATATTAACAACTATGGGAAAAAGAAAAGGCATAGAAGACTGTTTTTATACAATGTCATTCGTCTATCTACTTTCAGAGATGGCAAAATTGAAATCAGAGGTCACAAACTGCTTAAGATGCAAGGGCATAATGAATTATAGAAAGTCATCACTGACTTCAGTTTTATTCTTTTAATATCATTTCATTAAAGAAATATTTAAGATGTGCATGGATCTTTTGATTACTTGAGTGATGAATTTTGTACTTTTTCCCAGAATCACTGGGGTCCAAGAAGGCAAACTGAACATTAATTAATTTATCCACCTCTACCTTTGATGAGAGTGGAAATAATCTGCTAGCATATTGTTTTATTATATTGTGTAGAAGCTGTATGTGTGTGTGTGTACCTAAGTATATCTTTCCCCTTAAAAACGTCTATATTGCACCTCCAAAATAAACTGTAAGTTCAGTGGTGAAATCTTGCACGTCTTTGATGTGCTAAATGTGCACATTAATATATGTTAAATGATTTACTTCCCTGCCTCTTTACACCCTCTTAATTTCTCTTGAAAGAATGATTTTCCTGCATGTAACTGACTACATAATTTTTCCATACCTTTGTATTTATTTTCTGCAATCCTGTTCTTAATTATAGAGTGGTGATAATAACACAAGTTGACCTATATGTTAAAATAAAAATCAATAAACAGATGAAAATACATATTACAAAACAAGGTACCACAGAGTTACATTGCTCTAAATAGGACAGAGAAGATTCTGTAAAGGCAAGGAAATAACTAGAGACATCCAAACAATGTATTGCAGAGAATCGCAAATCTCGCTTTTTAAACATTTATTCTATGTTTCTCGTACTTAGTGCATACATTGTGTAACTTTGCATTTACCAAGAGATCTTGAAAGATAAA
Source organism: Cuniculus paca (assembly GCA_004365215.1). Lineage (NCBI taxonomy): Eukaryota > Metazoa > Chordata > Mammalia > Rodentia > Cuniculidae > Cuniculus > Cuniculus paca. Next base: position 1,838 of record RJWT010005322.1, on the reverse strand, counting down.
TTTTATAATTTATAATACAAGAAATTATTTCCTAAATGAAATACAATGCTGTATATTTAAGAACCTGCAGAGAAATGAAGACAAATCTTCAAATAAATGAATGCAGTAGCTCAAAGATCCTGGAACCGAAACTGGTTTCTAGATCTCATCTCAGCATTCCTCTCATTTTCTTTTAATCTAATTCATCAAAATCCACTTCTGGTCAATAACTCTTCACAAATGTACATAAGAAATAAAATACCATTTGATCATCGAAAATACTGGAGTAATGTCAATGATAGAAATAGTCGAGTGGAGAAAGGGAAGAGAATGTCTGATCTTATGTGTTCCTGCAATGTCACAGGTTTCTAAGCGGACATAAGGACCAGACGTGGAGCAGCCAGGCCTTGTCTGGTGACGTGTGCCTCCCGCTGTGATCCCAGCATGGACATCAAGGGGAAAGGTGTGTGCAACAAGGCAGCACTGTGTGGGCTTTGTCAACACTCTTGGGTGGGGAATGTGAAGGTTTAGCTAACACAAAGAGCCTTCAGGGTTATACAGTTTAAAAATTTTCTAAACACTGCTCTGAAAAACAGTCACACTGAGCAGAGCAGTGTGGCTCATTGGCCTTCAAGTGGAGGAATGTCCCTTGTTGTGGACACTTTGCAATGGATGGGGACCTTTTGCATTGTTCTAAGTGAGGGGGCAGAGGCACAGGGAGGGAGGTGCTGGTGTCTCTTGGGTTGGGGACAGGGTGCTGCTTAGCATCCTTCGATGCACAGGACAGATCCCAAAAGAAGCAATCGTCCAGTTCACAGACCCAGGAATGCTGAGACTCAGAAACTCTGGACACCTCAGTGGGTCCAATTTGTCAGAACCTCAGAAGGCAGAAACTGACATTGCTGGTTCTCAAGTCTGTGATGTGGATTGGGCAAGCTGGATCAACTTGATGAGCCTATGTGTTCTGCAACTGCAATTCAAATAGTGATGGCAGAGGTGTATGTTATATGTCTTTGTAAGTTTGGCTTAGGCCAAACAACTCTTCAGAAGTAAAACCAGTCTGATGCTGAGTAATCACCTTCACTTCCTAGGTGACACTTGCAAGAAAAATAAATTAGTAACAGTCATAAAACTTTATGTTATAGAGAAAAATGTCTTTATTCTATTGTATCTTAGACTGAAAATCTGTTTGATGACGTACCTGTAGGTAAATGTGGTCAGAGTTAAAGAACTTCTATCCTTTTATGAAGTTCCTAGAGCTGCTAACCCATTTTCTCTATCTGTAGTGCACATTTCCATTACAGGTGTTCATCAGATATCCATTTGGCTACATTTCATTAATATATCATGTATAAAGCAAATATTAGAATCATTATACTTTCAAAAATTAGAACATATCATATGAATTATATTTCATTTTAATTTTGCAATTTATTTAGTCACATTCTACAATGAAATAATTTAAGGTGTGCTTAGTTATTTTACATATTTGTGATATATTTTTCATATATAAATTTTAATAATCATCTAGATTTACCATGGTGATTTTTAATTGCATTTATGAAAGGTTTTCTGGAACTTAGTCCTTGGATTATAGTATTTTTGTGTTAGAAATTCTCCTGCCATAGCATCACTGAAGGTAAAATGTGAGTTCAATTCGGTGGCTCCACGCTTGTTTGCTTTTGTGAGTGTAAATTACTGTTAGACTGGAGGTCTGTGCTTTCCATCCACTGAAACAGCAAACTGGTGAGACCTCCTCTGCCCAGTGTCAAAGTGTTGAAGTGGGAATTTCAAAAGCAAGGAAAGTGGGAAAAACCCAACTCCCGAGGGCCCCTGTTATCCAACACCCAACACACAGA
>RJWT010005321.1:0-31214 GCA_004365215.1 Cuniculus paca | reverse complement strand
TAAATGATCTTTACACTTCAACTAAAACACAGACAGTTAGAGTGGATCAAAAAGCAAGACTCATTACCTGTTGCCAGCAAAAGACACATCCCATCTACCAAGATACACAGACGGATACCAAAACCATATAAGGACTCAACCAAAAGGAAAACAGAAGGTCAATATACTTGATGAACACAGAGTAAAAATCATCACTAAACAGAATTCAGTAACCCATTATGAGATCATTTACCAGGACTAGGTTGTTTTCATTAATAATTTAATATACCACTTAAATAGAACCAAGGATAAAAATCAGATGATCATCTCAGTAAACATAGATAAAACCTAAGGTACAATCAAATAGCCCTTCATGATAAAAAAAAAAAAACCTGATGAAAATTGTTATATGAACCTTACCTTAAAGTTATAAAAGGCATATACAGTATGACAAATGAATAGCCAATTACACTAAATGTGGGTGTGCGTGTGAAAGCATTTCCATAAGGTCAAGGAGGTTACAAGTGTCCTTTCTCATCACTCGTGTTCAATATAGTATTCAAAATTCTAGCCAGAGCAATTAGGCAAGACAAAGAAACATAATGAGTTCGCACATGAAAGAAGTCAAATTGTCTCTATTTGCAAATAATATGCTTTGTATACAGGACTCAAAAGTCTCCACCAGAAGATGTTAGACATGATAAACAAATTCAGCAAAGTACAAGTGCACAGAAATCAATTGTGTTCCTATGCATTAATAATGAACTCACTAAGAAAGAAACGAGGAAAACAATTGCATTTACAATTAGTTTCAAAAATTAAATGGCTAGAAATCAACCTAACCAATGAGGGGAGGTGTAACTGAGAAGGTGTAAGACCTCTATAATGAAAGTTACAGAACCCTGAAGGGCATTGGGAGTTGGAAGACATCCCTTGTTTCGAGGTCAAATGAACAAATACCATGAAGATAGCAATACTACTGAAAGTAATTTATAGATTTAATGGAATCTCTATTAAAATACCAAAAATATTCTACACATAACCAAAAATAATTTAAATTCCTAGCTGGGCATGGTGGCTCACGCCTGTAATCCCAGCACTCAGGAGGCTGAGACAGGCGAATCTTTGTGAGTTCGAGACCAGCCTGGGCTACAAAGTGAGCTCAAGGCCAGCCTGAACGGCATAGTGAGACCCTGTCTCAAAAACAGGGCTGGGGATCTAGCTCAGTGGTCTAAGTGCCTGCCCGGTAAGCGCAAGGTCATGAGTTCAATCCCCGGTGCTGCAAAAAAAAAAAAAAAGAAATTTAAATTCTTAAGGACTCAGAAACAAAACAAACAGATAAGGCAACTCTGAACAAAGAGAGCAAAGCCAGAGGTACCAAATATCAGACTGCAAGTTATGTACAAAGCTGGAGTAACAATAATAACATGACATTGACACAAAATACTAGTGGAATAGAGCAGGGAACACAGAACCAACCCTATGCACCTATAGCCATTGAGTTTTTCACAAATGAGCCAGAAACATATGTTGGAGAACAGACAAACTGGATATCCACTTCCAGTTGATTGAATCTGTATCTTTATATCTCACTATTAAAATCAAAAGATCAAAGACCAGATATAAAAACAGAAACTTCGAAACTTCTGGAAGACAAGATAGGGCAAACACTTGAAGTCACGGGCACAAAGACTTCCTGAATAAAACTGATAGCACAGGAAATATTAAAAATATCAATAAATGAAATTCTACAAAATTAAAAAAACTTCTACACAGCAAACGTTAACCAATAGAGTGAAGATTCAATTTAAAGAATGGAAAATGTTTTTGCTAACCACTGTCCAGATAAAGAATTAATATCTCAAATATATAAAGGTTATTTTAATCTCAGTATTGTAATTCCAACTGTAATTCCTTATAATATTTTTCCCCAAGTATTGTATATTGTAATCCAATATAGTAATCCTTTTTACAGTCCTCCTCACCATCTGGAAAGTTACATTTGTAATCCCATTGAGACATTACTGGAATTCCAGTAAGTTAATTCCAATGTACCACCTCCAATGTGACCCATAGAGAAGGTAAAGATCTAAGACATACTCACTTATAGGCAGCCAAGGGGTCCTAAATCCGATTCAAGTGAGGATACATGGACAAAGGCCTTGATCCAAGGCCTCTCCCAGAATTTGTTATCTCTTGAAGAAGGGAGTGGTTCAAGGATGACTGACAGTGAGGAAGGCGGGTATTATGTGAGCATGGTGAGCTGAGCTAGCTGTGTGGAGAGCAAGCACCTTTGCAAAGTGCAAGGAGAGAGATATGCAGAAAGACCAGTCTGTATAACTTGATTCAGATAGCATATGAATGAATTTATGAGGCTGTTGCTTCAGTTTCTGATATGTAAACTTTTGTATCCTGGGGAGTCATAGCCTCTTTATTTTGAGGCTCATACCCAGTTGACTTTCCTGGAGCTGACTGGCTCTGCCATCTCACTGCATTCAACTGATTCACAGGGAATGCAATGCAAGGAAACAGGAAATTGTTGGTTGGTTTTAAAGATTACGTATCAGTACCTCAGCTGGTCTTATTTGCATTACTTAGTCCCAGTTGAAGATAGAAGGAAAGCATAGCCCGTTCTGTACACATTAGGATATGGAAATAAGGCTTGATTTAACTAATGCAGAGGTAATAATTCTGAATTCAAAGAGAATCATCCACTTGGTCTTCTACAAAAGGTAGCAAAACAAAAACAAACAAACAAAAAAACATGAATTTACAACATACAAATGACCCAAACAAAAAAGTGGCAATTCAATAGACATTTCTCAAAAGGTGAAGTAAAGAGTGCTCAATAGTTATATGAAAAAAATTTCAGCATTCTTGGCCACTATGGTTTATATCTAGGTCTCCTTCAAAAGCCTCATGTGCTTATAAATGGTACTTTTAGGAGGTGATTGGCTCAAGAATCCATGATAACTATCAGTGGTTTAGTCCACTGGTGGGTTTATAACTGACTTGCTGTTAGGAGGTAGGTCTCTGGGGATATGACCTAGAAAGGCATATCTCTTCCCTTAGCCCCTTTGTCTTTCTGTCTGTATTTCTCTGCTTTCCTGCTGCCATGTTTTGAGCTGCTTCTCCTTTGCTATGCCCCTCTGTCAAGCTGTCCTACCTTAGAGCCAGCTGACTATGGACTAAAACCTACAAATTGTGAACCAAAATTAAACTTTCTCCCTTAATTTTCAGGTGTTGGGTATAATGTCTCAGAAATGATGAAAGTAAACATCATTTACTAAACTAAAACATTGGCTATTAGGGAAATTAAAATCAAAATTACTTCAAATGCATCTTATTGCAATCAGAATGGGTGTCATGAAGAACAGAGAAGACAATGAATCCTGGCAAGGATGTGGTGGAGAAAAAGAAACCCTCCTACATTGTTAGTGAGGTATAAAGTAGTGCAGCCACTATGGAGATCAGTAAGAAGATTGCTTTAAAAACTAGAAAACATAAACCATTTGACCCAGCCTTAAATTTCTGGGTACATTCCTCGAAGAATTAAAGATATGATACTATGCTGGTACTTGCATAGCCATGCTTATAGTAGCACAATTCACAATGGATAAGTTCTAGAAACAGTCTAGATTTCTGTGAACTTATGAGTGGCTAAATAAAATGTGAGTATATATATATACAGTGTTATATTATTCAGCCATAAGTTAGACTGAAATCATGTCATTTGCAGGAAAATGTATAAAACATGTGACCATCATTCTAAGAAAAATAAAGCAGACTCAGAAAGTTAAATATAACATGGTTTTTTATGAGTAAACTAAAAATTATTTAGTTAATTAGTTAACTCAAAGAGAGATGATAAGAACCTGGTGGGGGAACAAGCGCCATGCATAGGCTGCTGCTGGACATGGAACATCCAGGGTCAAGCTTTTCCCTGTGAGTCAGCACCATCATCAACTGCGGGGAGAGAGAACAAGCCCTGCCCTGCCAGAACCAGCGGCATGCGCAGCCCACCATTGGCAGGGGGGCAGCCAGATCCCAGCTCCTTCCAGCTTGCAGGCTGGCAAACAAGAAGTGCCAATCGGCCCCAATTCCACCCCCACACCCATAAGCGACCAGCTGATCCAGAGAAACACAGGCTCTGATGATAGCTATCAAGCTGAAATGCAATTGGATGCCTGTGGTACTTTGGTGTTTCACTGAAACCTTGCAGGTCTAGGGCCAGTGGTCTGATCATCTGTTCAGAAGATAACAGTATGTAGAGTAGCATCTAGGGGGGTTTCCTTCTGAGGGTGGTAGCCATTGTTGATTCCCTGTAGTCTTGTTTTGAAGTCCTGCATTGTTCATTGTTTTGTTGGGTTGGGTTTTATTCTCTTTTGCTTTGTTTGATTATATCTGATGAAATAAGCAGGTATTTCAAAGATAACAAGATATATATGGTAGCCATTTTGAATTTACTATTGTCTTGTTTTGAAGTCTTTTATTGTATCCATTGCTTTGTTTTTATTGTTTCTATTCTATTTTGTTGTTTGATTTTTACTATGTCTGAAGGTATCTGCAGTTATTTTGAAGACAACAAAAGGCATTATGGTAACTATTGTTGATTGTGTAATGTTGTCAAGTCCTGTTTCACTTACTCTGGTTTGTTCTGATTGGTTTTATTCTGTTTTATTTTCCTTGGTTTTATCCTCTTTAAAATGAAAAAGAAAAAAAAGAAAAAAAAGAAAAAAGAGAGAGAGAAAACCTGGTGGGTAGACTGTTGTAGATGGTGAAGGGATCAGAGGAGGGATGTACAAAAGAAAAGGAGAATAAAGGGGTTGAAAATGATGAAGATATATTCTATGCACGTACCAACTTCCTAAAAGGAACATCACTATTCTATTAAAAGCAAGGACTTTTAAAAAGATTAAAAATTGGAAGAATTTGTATGTAATGTCAGATTTGTCTTCCATAGTTATCCTTTTCTTTTTAGAGGCTGTGCATTCCTTTTGTTTTTGTTCATTAATGAATTTACTAAACCTGACAATAGTTTAGGATAAACATGAATATATTTCCTTTGTTTTACTCTTGTTTTTATGTGGTACTTTGTTTTCATTATGGTTAAGAAATCTATGGCTAAAAATGTGCTTAGTTTAACTAAGTCGAGTTAAAAGCCTGGAGAAATTTAAGTTGCCTTTCTGTGTTAAAGGAAGTTGTAAAGAATAACTGCAACTTGATTTAATATACGGATAATTCTTAATAGGGACAGCCTTTTTAAATGTTAAAATCAGAATTTATTCAGGGTATTTAGAATAATTTGAGGACTATAAGATATATTATTCAGAAATAAATAGTTCAGATAAGTATTGTGGGATTTGTTTCACTGATATTCATGGGTAGACATACATAGAAAATTAATGTAAGTACATGAGGATATATATACATATATACATATATGTTCTGGGGAGCAGGTTAAGATTGATTTATATTCAGGAAATATTTTTCAGGCTTCTACTGTAATCAAGAACTGTGTTTTGTGCTAGAAAAAAATTTAAAAGACGGCCTTTATAATAGGAATAAAAATTTTAAAGTTTTCATTCATGTTTACAAGAACATTTTGGCATGAATGCAAAAGTTATTTGAGTATATATATATATATATATATATATATATATATATGATACCATTTAAATCTCTAGAAACCTTAAATCCCGTGTAAAATTTAGACATTTTTTGTGTTTCTAAATGTATGGAACTTGACATTTTATAGATACAATTTTTTGAGGTAATCGTGGACAATCTTTTCTTTTTTCTGATATTAGAGGAAACGCTGTCAGATTTTCTCCATTCAGGGTAATTGTGGCTATGGATTTGTAACAGATAGCCATTTTTATTCAGGTGTGACTCTTATACACCTAATTTTTTCACAACTTCTAACATGAAAGGATACAGTTTTATCAAATGATTTTTCTACATCTACTGAGATTTTCCTATGATTTTAATCCTTCATTCTGTTGACAAGAATATGATACTTCACATTTATTGATTTTTGTCTACTGACCTATCCTTGAATTCCTGGGATTAACTCTGCTTGAATCATGTTTTGATGTGCTAGTAAGTCACATTTTCTGTCTCATCAACAATTGACATTTTTTTTTAGCATTTATATCCATCAAAGATTATTGGTCTGTTGTTGTTCTGTCCTTGTCTGATTTTGGTTACAGGGTAATGCTAGCCTCACAGAATGAGCTTGGAAGGGTTTCATCACTTTCAGGTTTTTTAATAGTCTGAAAAAAGTTTGTGTTTTGGTTATTTTTTGTTGTTGTTGTTGCTGGGACAAAACACCTGACGCCCAAAGTGAAGGAAGGAGAGGTTTATTTAGCTTACAGTTCTGGGGGTTTTAGTCTATGTTCAGCTGGTTCCAAGGCAGGGTGGTGTGGCTGAGAGGCAGCCATTCACAGCGGCTGCAAGCGGCAAGAGCAAGCCGCACCAAGAGGGAAAAACGTGCCCGTTTTTGATCTTACATTGTAGGTCGGCTCCACCCCTGGGCAGGTGCAGAACTCACACTGCCAATCCCAGTGCTACACAACGAATCGATCATAAATGTTAGATTGAGCCGCTTTTATGACTACATGAGGCTTGGGGGGGCCGTCTATATATAAACCATAACAGTTTGTATTTCATCTTTAACAGTTCATTAAAATTTGATAATGAAACCATTAGGTCTTGGGCTTTACTTTCCTGGAAGACTTTATTTACAGATTCAGTTTCATTATTTGTTATTGGTCTTATTCAGATATTTGGTTTGCTTTTTGTCTCAGTTTTGCTGCATTATTAATCCATGTGTCCAGAATAGTGTCTATTTCTTCTTCGTATTCCAATTTGATAAATATAGCTTTTCCTAATAATTCTGTATTATCTTTGGTATTTCTGGTATTTGCTGTAATGTGTCAATTTCATCTGCAGTTTTGTCCATTTGGGTCTTATTTTCTTGTCTTTGCAAGCCAGCAATAAACATGAAAAGAAGCAGGAATGAGCGCCAGTTGCTTGACAATTGAGGTTCCCAGACACAAACTTTCTATTTAATTCACCAATTGAATAAATCAATGAAAATATCTGATGCAAATTTCTTGCAACTTTTTTCCCATTGATTTATTAATTTGTAGTAACTGATATCCTGGTTCTGCATTAATACAACCAACAAAGACCGTTGAGTTCCTGGTTAATGGAAAGGATAGCAAGGACAATTTAATTAATTGTGGCGGTGACTGTTACTGTAACCAAATCATCATGAAATAACCTTCTGAAAAAACCTTCCATCATCCCTGGCCCTAGTTTTCCATTCTGGTGGAGTGGGCCACTTGATTTATGAGCCACACTAATTCTGACTAAGTCAGCAGGATAAACAACAGGCTTGAAATACTTAGAAACTCTAGTATGCATGCAGATACATGTCCTTGATGAATGTCAAATTCAACTTTAGTAGCTCCCTTCATTTTTGGCATACATTCATGTCTTGGTTACTTTTCTCTCATTGCTGAACAAAATACCCGACACCGAAAATTAAGGAAAGAAAGATTTATTTAGCTGTTTGTGGAGCTTTCAGTTCATAATCAGCTGACTCCAAGGCAGGATGGCATGGCTGAGTGGCAACACTTCAAGGCTGCTGCCAGCAAAAGCAGCAGGAGCAAAATGGGGGAGAACCAGCCTCTTTTCCTTTTCAATATTGGAAGCAGGCTACCCTTGAGTGAGTGTAGCATTCACACCCTTTGCATGCCCTTGTTTTGCACCGGCTAAGGATGTTACAAAGTAAGGACTCTGGTCCACTGCTGAACCACTTCATTAAATTTCTAAACTTCTCAAAGTAGCACAATGTATCAACCATAACAATTTGTCATAAGCCCTTTTAATGGTACACTGAAATGTTCTCATATCTGCACTTCTAAACACTCTCAAGTTAGATGCACATAAACGTTACTTATTCTAAGGCCAGCAGAGTGCAGTGAGAACCCAGAACATTCCTACCCTTTTGCATGGCGGTGGACTCAGAGACACAAACGCCTTTCTCCTTAACTACATTCACTTTGAAAATGAACTTAACTCTGTTTAATAAAACTTAGCTCATTTTACTAGTTTGACTAGCCAATAGCAATCTGCCCACTTCTATCAACACTATCTCTAACATGTAACTTTTTAAAGTCCCAATCATTTTAGCTGTGACAGGAAAATAAATTTTATCTGTGGACTATATAAAGCAATCATTCATTAAGCTGACAAAGCATTCATACATTGCCCTCTAGATTTCAGTTCTAAAGAGTTTTTATTTAAGAAGTTTTAGTACCCAATGATTTATAAAGTGCATATAAAATTCAAAATTTTCATGTAGAAAATGTACTTTACAAAATTTGCCTGAATCACTGAAGTTTTATTTTGACTCCCATTTTTTTCTTATCATAATGTGATTGCTTATTTTTAAAATGAAATAAAACTGGGTGCAGTGATGCATATCTGTAATCCTAGCACTCAGGAGGCTGAAGCAGGTGAATTGCCACAAATTCAAGGCCAATCTGGATGACATAATGAGTTCAAGGTCAGGCTGAAGTACATAGTGAGAAAAACAGACTTTTTGGTCTGTCTGTTTTTTGTCTTTTTTTCTGTCTGCTATGTGATAACATAGTGCCATGGTCTTCTATGAGATAGGATCAAGGGCTTCATAAGGAATCAAATGTGCTGTCACCTTGCTTTTGGACTTCCAACCTACAGAACTGTGAAAATTAAATGTCATTCAAGCTAGTGTATACTATTTTATCATGCAGTTCAATCTAAGAGGAGACTATTTGAGGAAATATGATACCAATGGGTTTGCTGATGAATATTAGAAGGAAGGAAAGAGCATGGTAGAGAAAATATGTTAGAGAACATGTACGTTATTGTGAAGAGATTGGCATTAGGCATATGGAGTTAAGGTCATAGCAGAGAAAGACTCAGATGAATAGGAAGAACACATTTTTGAAAACTGTAGGAAAGGGGATCTTTCTCAAATAGTCTTGGATAACTGAATTCAGTCCTGCAGTAAGTGGGAAGTCGCTACTTTAATCTCATAAATAAGAATCTTATGGCAAACTATTTGGGAACAAAGTAAACATATTCTTAGTCTTCACACTTTCAACTGCTCATAATCATTAAGGTTTTCTTCTTAGAATCACATTATTGTAATGATGATTGTTAAAGTATAATTTTCTATTTCCAACATATTTTCTATAATTTTGCTTGGCATCTTCTGAAAAATAAAACACAAAAATTTTTTTCTTAGTCTGTTTTTTTCTTCCAAACAGTATTCTATCAAAAAAGATTTTTTAAAATTATTTCTATCTACTGATTGAGAGTAGGCTGTTCCCATACTCAGAAAATAAGTTTCAAAGGATGTTATGAAAGACATCCAATTTTAAATTATCCAAATTACTGGATTGACATTCCTTATGCTTTCTTTTTAATGTTAGTTTATTAGTACATGTGTGTAGTAATTAATGTTTACAATCTTTGTGAGAATTTGGTACACTTCTTAATTTCTTTTTTCATTCCCCTCACTTGTCTCTGGAATACTTCTTGGTTGGTTTGTTTCTTGGTATGCCATCCGTAATGTTTACCTTCCTTGTGCGGAGTTGGTACGTGTGCATAACACATTCTAGTTAGTTTTTTGTAGCTTATCCCTTCTCTCCTTCCCCCTTCTCTTGATCTCCTTCCCTACTGAAAATGATCTATCTCCCTATTTTCTATTAACTATCTTATATTTTGCTTTTTATTTTTACTCTGGGCTTCTCATGGAAGACAAACAATGCTAAAAAAAATAAAAAGGACTAACAATGCTGTATTTAAGTTTGTGTGTCTGATTTATTTCATTTACCATTATAATCTCGAGGTGCCTTCTTTAAAAATCTATTTGAAATGCCCAACCTCTGCTATACATATGCTATTAGCATGGTAAGAGGATAGGTACTGAATCACTTTCTAGGGTATGTCACTTGTTCAGGTGCCCAATCAAAATAATCCTCATAATTTTATAGCAAGGTTTAATTTAGCTTATATTTTAAGAAAGTCTAGTCCACAATTATCTGGCTTCATGCATCATGGTTGAAAAGGCATGGTAGAGCAAAGCTGCTCATTTTATTGTAGCCAAGAGCAGAGCACGAGAACTGTATGTGAGAAAAATGCATTAGGGATCAAATATAACACCCTAAAGCAAACCTTGATCACCACCAAGGCACACCAAAAGTATACTTTAAAAATTCACTGGCAGTTCTCAAGTCAATCAAGTTGACACTGCAACTTAACTGTCAATTTTCAACCACTTTTCAACTTGATTCCCAAACACATCTCCTTAAACCACACTAAATCTCCAAATAATAACAAGGTCATAAATGCAATGGCATGACTTAATTTTCCCTTGAGCACTCAAAACTGTACTCATGCTTTCTCAAAAGTCTCAACTCTTCAAGAACATCTCAAAATTCCAAGTCAAAGTCTCTGCTGAGACTCAAAGCAAACTCTTAGTTGTGAACTCCTATGCAATTGAAAATGCAGGTTACTTAATACCAAAATACAATGGCAAAAGGAAAGGAATAGGAGGGACTTAAAGGAATCAGACAAAAGCAAGACCAAAGTCCACCAAGGCAAATATTAAGTCTTTTACCACCGTTTCCAGTCTCCTAGAAAGATATTACTGCAATGTTAGTTTCAAAGGACTTGCATACCCCATTCTTGTGACTTTGCTTGTTACATAACCTCTACCTTGGGCTGGCTCTGCGTGCTTCTTGTAGTTTTCCTTAGCTAACATCTCACATTTTGGTATGCTGACTTCTTGGTGTCTCCACTGCATACACTAGTTCATTTCTATGGCTTCATGCACCCACCTCTTAGGTACACTTTACCTTCCTTTGAAATCTGAGCAGATGCCTCCATGATCCCACAAATCTTACATTCTAGATGCCTGAAAAATCAGCACCATGTGGACAATGCCAGCTAAATCAGAGGACAGGTCCCTTTGTACCATGAATGCAATATCCGCTGAGTACCTGAATGCCTGAGCATATTGAAATGAATCCTAGAGAACCAATTCCCTACATAGCTCTTCTCCAGGAAAGAGCCTAGGAGACCTGCCCACAAATGAAAGGCTTATACATTTATACCCTTATGCCTACAATACATCAGGTACTGCTGATTCCTTGGATGCCCTCAAGTCATCTTTACTCTTGTCTCAGTTAAATATACTTTTTATCTTTTAAAGTTATGTAACTCTTTATTCTGATCTCTTCAACAGCCATACTATCATTCATTCCAGCAAAACATGCACTTCCTCTTTGGCCAAACCCTACCTTTTAAAGTCATTTGGTACTCCTTTTTATTCTTGATTCTCACTGTATACTAGGCTAAAGGCATCCAGAAGTACCCATGCCAGATCCTGCTGTTAAGCACTCTTGAAATTTTTCCAAAAGATTATTAGTCTACCACTTTTAAATTTGGCCTTATACAAAGTCTTAGGACATGCTCAAAATGTAGACAAGTTCTTTGCCAAAATGGAGCACAAATAGCTACTAGCCTGATTCCCAATGGAGTCCTCACTCTTATGTTAAACCTCATGATCTTGGACTTCAGTGTACCTATTTCTGGCTATATCCTGGTCTTCAAACCCCAATCAGAATTGCTCATCAATATCTGCTTATAGCATTCTAGGACTTATCCAGTCTATCTCAGCAGATCATTCTAAATTTCTTCCATAAACAAAGACTTCTTAACCAGATGGCCAGTTAGACACAGAAATGATCAAATTCCTAACAATATCCTTCTGCCATCATGATTCTGCTTTGGAGCCAGCAGACCATGGACTGAAATTCTGAAAACATGAGGCAAATTGAACCTCTTCTCCCTAAACATATGGATTTCAAGTATTTTGTACCACAAATGGGATAGCTAGTACAAGAAAATTGGTTCTGAGAAATGAGATCATTGATGTGTCTACCTGACCATATAGTTCAGAAGCCTTTGTTTATGGAAGAAGTTTGGAAAGTATGTTTGGATATTCTCAAAGCAAAACTTTGAGAATATGCCTGGCTTCTCTGGACTGTGTATAGGAAAAATAAGTGGAGAGAGAAACAAATTACAGATGGAAATTATAAACAAAAGTGAGGCAGAATTTTAGAGTTGAAAAATTCCCAGCTTTAAAAAATGTGAAATTTTATAACTGGAGAGAATTCCAAGGGCATGGCTAAGGAGATGTTAGAAATTATCAGTGTGACCAGAAATAAGCCAGGCGCTATTTAAAGGACAATGAATAATTACTCTGACTTCATTTAGAGATTTCTCTGGCTACCCCTTTTATCATAGGGCCACAGTACCAGGTCCCTGAGGGCACAGCTTCAAAAAAGAGGTCTAGGGAACCCATGGGAACCTGGGATTTGCAGCCTACCAGTACCTCAAATCTCTGTCTCCCAATTCCGGAGCAATGTTCCCGGGTTGCCCACTTGTGGCTCAGGTAGGGATGGTGGGATAATTGCAGTCCTGAGACAAAAACCACTGTGAGCAGTAATGTGACCTGCTCCCAGAAAATCTGTAAGGACAGGGTTGCCTAAAGACCAACCCTCAGTCCAATGCATCCAGCAGAGAGTACATATAGCCAGAGAAGATTATTCTCAACCTCCAGATGTGTTTGCCTTGTTGCCTTTGTACTTACTTGGGAGCTGTTAACCCTGTATGTTTTCTTATTTGACATTTTAGAATGGGAATGCCTATCCTTGGCTTGTCCTGTGACTATATTTTAGAAACATATAACTTACTTGATTTCACAGGTTCACAGTTGGAGGGAATATTCTTCAGGATGAATCATACCTTAAATCTTACCCATATCTATTATATATGATACTTAAGTGAGTTCTTGCACTCTTTTTTATAGTCGATACAGAAATAAGTTAAACTGTTGGGACCATATGTACAGAATGATCAAATTTTGTATGTAAGAAAGACAAAACTTGAAACCCTGTTATGGCTTCCATAAATATGCCTTCTTCTCAATTTTTATGTTGAAACCTAAAACCTATCATGAAATATGTGGTGCTCAAACAAAATATAGGCATCTGTAATGAATGGACACTTCTCAGAGCAAGAAGTAAAAACAGAAAACAAATATAAGAAAAAAGTGTTCAACATCACTGGTCACACAATAAATTTACATTAAAACCACACCAAGAATCCATTTAACTCTAGGAAGAATGGCTAATCAATAAATCAACCAGTGACATAAGCTGGTGAGGCTGTGGGGAAAAAGGAACCATTCATCACTGTTGGTGAGAGTATAAATTGGTCCAACTAATAAGGAAATCAGTATGGAGATCCCTCAGAAAACAAAAACTAGAGGTTTCAGTTGACTCAGCTGTTCCCCTTTTTGGTATTTTCTCAAAAGAATTAAAGCATCATACCACAGAGATATATGTGCATCACTGTTTATAGCTAAAATTTGGAATAGCTAAATCTTGGAAACAGCCTAGATCCTCATCAACAGATGAATGGATAAACAAAATGTGATTTTTTAATACAATGCAATACTACTCTGCTATAAAGAAAAATAAACTTGAGAAATTTTTAGGTAAATGGATGCACCTTGAGATCATACTTTTAAGTGAAATAAGTTGGACAATGCGTGTTTCAGTATGGCATTATTTCTGTTGTATGAGAAACCAAAAGCGCAAATAACCAAAATGAATGATATCTTCTCTACAGAATTTACTTCTCAAAAATCAAAGCACGGTTCCATTCAGTGCCATCATAGTGCTTCCTCTCCACCTTTTCTCTCTACCCTTACCCTTAAGACAGGGGACACTCTCAAACCCTGTTATAAACCACCACTCTCACTGAGATTACAAATTGAGCCACATGCTTCAGTTGTTGGGTTTATCTTCATTTAATGGTTGATTTTCTATGTTTGATAGTTTTTATCAATGTGAATTCTGACCTAGAAGATGTTTGCCTTGTGTTGAACTTTAAGTGGGCTCTGATGATACTATGTGAGTTTCTGCACAAATCTTCGCAGATTTGAAGTAAAGAAGAAACCGTGGATCAGCAGCAATTTACATACTTACAGAGAGGTACAAAACACTACATGGGAAAAAAAGGGAAGAAAAAAAGTTACAACATAGCTGTCCCAGAAATGTTATTACCTCTAAGACTTATTTTGTCTTGATTTTGCCACCTTCAGTCAGTTTGGAATGCCTCTCATTTTCTAGATGGCACAACTAATGGCTTAAGATCCAGTTATGCCAGTACCTCTGGTTTACTTGGCTTGCTTCTGTCCCAGAATAAACTAGATGTTAGTTCCATGGTTCTACTTCATCAAGCAGCTGGGAGGGTGTAAGACTTTGCTTCTCCTCCACCTTTCCTGTCCTACCAGTGTTCTCCTTAACTGCCTCTTGGATGTACTGGGGCTGTGCAGTGCTGTTGGCCTTCACACCTATGGTAAGAATAGTGGCTGTTGGAGTTCTGCTGAGGATGAAAGGGAGTCTCCCACAAGAATTTATTTTCTAGGGCCGGGGATCTAGCTCAGCGGCCTAAGCGCCTGCCTGGCAAGCGCAAGGTCGTGAGTTCAATCCCCGGTGCCGCAAAAAAAAAAAAAAAAAAAAAAGAATTTCTTTTCTAAACCCATCTTGGCTTATCATGAAGGAGATTATGGCCTGTGTATTTCCTTTCTCAATGCAGTCTTCCCTATAAAGCAGATTACAGAGTTCCTTTAGTTTTGAGCAGAGAAATATCTTAGTTGATAGCATCAGTTTTACTAGAAGGCATTGTATGACTGGCTCTTGTTAAAGGTGAGACTGAGTGGGAAGGACAGTAAAATATGCTCTTGTTTAACTGAGGGATCGGAGAATCACCTTAATTGAATCACCACATTTTGATCAGACGTGAAAACCAAATGTGAAAAAACTGCATGAGAAAATTTTTTATTAAATATTTGATTATTGTTAAAACCTGATTACCCTATGTTGAACTTTACAATCTGTGAACAATGTTTTTTTTTTCATTTCATTGACCCCTGAATAATCTCATCATTACCATGTTCTATGACTATTAGACTACAGAAGTTAAACATTTCACATGCAAGTAATAACTTCAAATATTATGCCAATAATAAACTTTTAAAGAAAGCAAGTCTTTAGAATGAGTATTTTTTCAGCAGGAAGCAATTCCTTTTTTCACTAAAAATCTTTTAAAATTGACTCTTTTTTTGGTATAACAATAATACTTACAGTAGTAGATTATTTAATATGAGTGCTTAATGTAGTGTGATTTCCCAAAGAGAAAAAAAAACACATTTTACTTTTACTTAAAAACATCTGTATAAACTGACTATTTACAACCTTCTCAACATGTGATATTTTCAAAACAGCAATAAGCCTCTTATATGAAATAAATTGTAACTACATTTAAAAGAGTAGTTTATTTATATATTGTTTCTATTTAATGAGGCTTTAATTTTGTCATTAAAGTGAAAAATAAGTCACACATTATAATGCCAGTTTTTATAGGAAGGTTCAATCATAAATGGAAAATTTACTATGTCCTTTTCCAAATTCACAGAAAATATGTAAAAATATGTATATACCAGAGATGTAATTTCCATAAATTGAAAGCAAAATTGTACAACCAAAGCCACAGGCATCACAGTTCCATTCGCACAGATGATCTCAAAGAAAAAAAAATCACTCAATTTTACTTTTAGGTAGCTCAAAGTACAGACTTCAGATTTTCTGAGGCTATTCTTATGAGATCACCATCACATTCCTATTTTTATTTCTTATACTCACCCTTTCAAAATACATGAAGTCCTGGATAGAGGCAAAAATACAGAAATGAGTTTTTAGCAACACAACAGAGATCAATTCTCAGATAGAGAAAGCTAAGAGAACAGATCACACACAGTAACATTCTAGTTACACAAAATATTTAATATGTAAACCCAGGAAAAGTCAGGAGCTACATAAGCTCTTTCTTCACCTTCCCAGTTTAATAACATTTAAACTGTTCACTTTTACTTATCTTTTGATACCTGCATTAATTTAATTAAATTGCCTGGCAATTACTCTAATATCACTTTTGATATCATTTTGTTTTACTCTTTCTTCTTTAAAATTCTGTGGTTCTTCCCTAGTCATAGAACTTCTCTAGTGACTGGATATCTGTTTACAAGTTTAGGTAATTTTTGAGGATGACGTCCATGTTAGAGGAAGAATACAGTACAGGCAGAACTTTTTTGGTTCAGGATTATCAATTCTTTCATAAACTTATCTACTATGCCCCAACTCAACTCACTCCATCACTATTTAATTAGAACCTTATTTTACTAAGTTCTATTAAATCCTATGGATTTTATTTTTCTTACATCTATTGTGCTTCTTATCCTTTCAACAATAATAATTTAACACTTGCATTGTACTGTTGCAATTTTACCTTTCTTCAATCCATTTCCCACATGCTAACCAGGATTTATTTTTCTGAAGTTGGGTTTATACTTATTTTAAATCAACCAGTTAATTAAATAATTTTCAATGACCAAAACCTTGTCTACAAAAGTTGCCTAATCTTTAAAAGAACTTTTAAAATTTGTTTGGATTGACACATAAAAATTATATGCATTTATGGAGTATTTCAATTCGTGCATATACATTGTGCAATGTTCGAATCAGTTAAGCATATTTATCTCTTTAAACATTTATAATTTCTTTGTGGTGAAAATATTCAAGATTTTTTGTTCTTCTTTTTAAATATACAGTTCATTATTGTTATGTATCATTACTCTACTGTGCAATAGCACATAAGAATACATTTCTCTCCTCTAACTTTATCCTTAAAGGTCCTCGAAAGAAGACCACATCATTTCTTAACAATCCTCTACCTCTATCAATCCCATTTCTCTTCATCTACCTTCAGCAGTTTTTAATATGACCAACTATGGTTCATCCATTCCCTAGATTCACCCATTTTTCCTCACTGCCATCATTTAAAAGCAAATACTTGATATTAAGCTACTGTGTACAGAAACAAGTCAGCAAATGTCCCTAAAAGTGTGGATTATCTTATTTTTATATAATATTTATTATGTTATCTAGAAACCCCTAATAATTCCTTCATAACCATCAAATAGTAAGTCATTGTTCAAGTTTCCCTGAATGTCTCATAAATTAAATTTAAAGTAAATTTGTTTGAACTGGTATGCAAACATTATTTGCTATCTATCTACATGAAGTCTCTCCATTTTGCTTGGCATTTTTATTTTCCTTGCATTTTATTTATCCAAGAAACTGAGTTCTTTTGCTTGTGTATTTTTACATTTTGATTACATTCACAAATCAGTGCTTAAGATATTCCCTTAGTGTATCAAACTTGGTGGAACAGTGTAATCACCTATGACCTCTGGATTGATTTAAGGCTGGGATTCACCTGCAATGACTTGATATAATATTTTGGTACAAAATAGACAAGGTGTGTGTGTGTGTGTGTGTGTGTGTGTGCACATGTGTGTGAAGTTACCCAGGTATGGTAACTTCCATAGTTGAAAACCATTGCTGTTCCTATAATTCTCAACTTTGGTTGCATACTTGAATCAACTTGAGCTACATAATTTTCTGATTTATCTTCTGATTTAGTTGAACTGGGATATAGTTTCATAATTAAGATTTTGTTTTCATTAGTGCATACACTATACAATCTAGTGGATTTCATTTTTGCATATTCGTGCTTGCATATAATATTCTTTGATAATTTTCTTTTTCCTTGCACCCCTTTCCTCCACCCCTTCTCATTTCTAATAGTCTTTATTTTCCTTCCTTTCCCTTCCTTCCTCTTCCTCTCCCTCCCCGCCCCTTCCCTCCTCTCTCTCCCTCCTCTTTCCCTCACACACTCCCTTTATTTCCTCCTCCTCCTACATTTTCCAAATGAAAGAAAACATATGACATTTGACTTTCTTAGTCTGACTCATTTCACTTAATATTGTAGTATCTCGTTCCTGGAATGAAATTTTCCTGGAAATAATATATCATTCTTTTTTGGCACCTGGGTTTTTTAAAGTCTGAAATCACTGTTTCAACTTACTTATTTCCTGTAAATCTACAGACCTAGAGGCTTGAAGTATATATGCTCCTATTGTAGTTCTACAGTAGATGATTTAATAGTAAATCAGGACAAACTACTCATTTCATTTTTTTTTCACTTAAGCTCAGATGCAAGACGTTCTCCAAAACACTACTTTTGTTTTCTAAGAGAAGGAATTCTGCACAAACAGATAAAGTCCTCTTGCCTTGCAAAAAAGCAGACTCCAGACAGAAACTGGGTATCTGTGAAACTGGAGCACCAATATCAAATGGAATTTCAGAACTAGGTACCAAAGGGGATCATTCTATAAAACAATCATTTAAGAGGGTCATTTCAGAATATACAGCTTACTAAATCTTTTCAGAATGACACTAGAGAAACTACCGACGAAGCAAGATGAGTAAGAATGGACTTACAATGAGGAAACATGCACCAAGCACCACAGCCTTAATTTTCACATCAAGATCTACATAAAATTCGATCCTAAAGTTATCAGCATCTGTGAAGACTTCTTGGGTAAAACCAGTCCAGCACTTGGTAATCTTGCCAATTACAGTTTTTTCATCAAGCGTTTTAACCTATATTGCAAAAATAAAGTCTGAAAGATGTATAGAAAATTCATATCAAATCTGCTTTCAATTTTGGAATGAAACTTAAAAATATTTATTAAAATTATGCCCATATGTAACTATGACCTATAATTTTTATTACACACATATGCTCCTATTACATGAAAAATTGTTTCACTGCACAGATAAGTGATATGAAATTAGTTTTGCTGGAATAGTTAACATTTTGTATTTTACACTACAACAGACAATAATAAATTATTTTTAATTGATCCAAAACAAAATCTAAGAGCAAAAGCTAAGTTTGCAATATATTTTTAGATAAAATTTCTTGAAGCTTTTGGAAAGATAATAAACAAAATAGTTATTATATTTCTATTTTAATAAAAGCATAGGGAGTCCACATAAGCAGCAAGCTTAAAAGTGATGGAGGGATCACTACCAACAACCACCAGGAGGAAACAGGAAATGCTAACAACCTAGAAGAGAATATTGTCAGTTTTGAGCAAAGGAAGTAACTAATATAGAACTTGTTATTTCTTGTTCACTATATGGGAAAGACTGGCTATGTAGTGGGTTTAAATAATAAAAGAAAAAAGATGTATGAACAAAGGTTTATGAAAACAGTCCAAAGTAAAAAGTTTTGGACTTTGGATTTCTGACAGAGAAGAGTCCAGGGCCATTATACAGAGCAGAACAGATTGCACACATACTAAAACCACACTTCAAGTGGTCAGGGATTGAGTATAGCCAATGCCACCAAGCTATGTATGCATAGGATTGTGTTAAATGTGGAGGAAGTATGTCCTTTTCAAATGTGCACAAGGTAACCCATATGCTAGTAACGCTTCTGTTAGCCTAGGATCCACTGAATAAATGCCAGGAAACAAAAAATTTGACTCATTTCATTTGGATGAACGTAGATAAGATCTTAAAAACTCTGAAATATACTTCTAATATGAATTTGTAATGGCATGGATTACTATATGTCAAATATTCATTTCATTCCCTATCATATTGTAGGCCCAAAACACTTTCTGTTCATTCATGCCTGAGTTTGGTCATATGACTTGTTAAAGATTAAAGTGGGTGACATGAATACTGTTCAACATGGCTAATTTTACTGATGTGGCTCTTTTTATCAGTGAAAAACTACTAGAAAATTATCTTCCAATCAGTTGCTGTTATTATAATCCTAGAATACACACGCTCAGATGAGGCTGGAGGCCCATTTGCAAGCTAAGTCAAAGCCATCTAACTGTGCCTAGGTGTGTCCTCTGAAATAAAGTAGACCTGCAGGCTCTTACACATGAGAATAAAGGCTTTTTGCTTCAAGCCAGTGAGTTTCAATGGTTATGTGACATATGACATTATCGTGGTGAACAAATCCTCTCTTACACATGTTAGTATGTTATCTGAAATTGCTGACAACAAAATTTGAATATAGTTTATGAAAATTTCAGGAAACAAACTGCTCACCATCTTGAACCCAACATTATATTGATAGACATATTGATAGTTAACTTTTTGATTACTAGTGCAATAATTAAAAAATTATCAAATATTTTTCCAGAAGGAGAAAATGTAGTGTTTTGTCAAGGATCAGAAATGTGAATAACGAACTGCACTCAAAATTCATCAAGACTAGAAATGTTTTAGCTACATTCTCAATGACATTTAAAAATATGACATTCCTATTGTAAAATTTCAACCTGTGGAAATAACAAATTGGTAGTTTATAATGTTAATAATTTTGTAGCAAGGGGCAACATGGTAATCATTGTTGGTCTATTTTTGTTTTGTCTTGAGTCTTGTATGACATTCTTTGCTTTGTTTTGATTGAATGTTCTGTTTTATTTTGTATTTGTTTTATTCTCTTCAAAATAAAAAAAAAATGTTAAGAATTTTGCAATACTGGGGACTGAACCTAGGACCATATGCATTGTGCTACTAAAGGACATCCCCAGCATCTAATGTTAAATTTCTTAATTTATAAATTTAATAATTTAATACCAATAACTGATAACTAATATTTTTAAAAGTTTTGAGAATCAGTTCAGTTTATATATAAATATAAAAATTGAAATAAAGCAGTAACACATACAGGTACACATCAAAAGAGTATAGAAAAATACATGACTTTTAAAATGGTTATTGATATTTTATTTATATAACATTTAGTATATAACAGTTATATAACATTTAGTATATTCACTTTACATAAGGATACTGTAATTGTTAATAATTTAACCCTAATAACAATAGTATAAGTACAGATTTCAAACATAAATACAGGACTACTTTGGGACATCAATTTCAAATGGAGAGATTTTTTTCACTGCTAAAATTCCTGGAAGGAGAAAGACTCACATGTATACAGATTAAAGGTCTACTTGGCTCTCTCCTACTTCTCCATAAGAAAGTCATCTCAGAGCATCAACCACTATACATAAGAAAATTCTCTAACCTTTTTCACTACATAACTAGGATCCAAAATGACAGAAATACAAATTCCTAACTTTCCCATATATCAATTGTTTACCCCTAAAATTCTTCACTAGGCCAATAACATTATTTAGGTTCTCAAATATGTGACATCAGAATAATAAGGCATGATAATGATCTCCAAATTTTCTTTCATCATCAACTGACATCAGATGAATGAATGAATAAGTCTGCCTGGTACATCTGAAATGTCTCTTGAGTTAGTTCTTCCTTTAGAATGATACCTACTTTTGCTGTGGTTCCAGGTTTTACATCTTCTTTTAGTAGAAGTTCCAATGTCCTTGAGTAGTACATCATATTGATAATTTGTGCTTTATTTTTTTAAATTATTGATTAATTAATTTATTTATTTTTGTCTTTTTTGAGACAGGGTCTCACTATGCAGTTCAGGCTGGTCTTGAACTTGCAATGATCCTCCTCAGCCTCCCACGTGCTGGATTACAGGTGGGTAATTTGTGCTTTAAAATGTTAGCCTTTCCATCATAAATGCTGTAGAAAATGAATCATGTGACTTTCTCAAACCTGTCTGACATGGTGCCTAGGTATTACCATTTCACAGAAGAGAGAAATTAAATCACTACAGATAGATGATTCTTTCTTTCTTTTTTTCTTTCTTTCTTTCTTTCTCTCTCTCTCTCTTTCTTTCTTTCTTTCTTTCTTTCTTTCTTTCTTTCTTTCTCTTTCTTTCTTTTTTTTTTAACCAGAAATCAAACTCACAACCTCATGCTTGCCAGGTAAGCACTGTGCTGCTGAGCTACCTCCCCAGCCTGATGGTGTATTTCTTATCTTTCTTGTCTCTGGGACAAATCTGGCATAAGCAGCTTAAAGAAGGAGAGATTTAACTTGGTTCATAGTTTCAGAGGGTTCAGTTGGCTCCAAAGCAGAAATGGCAAAGCAGGAGGGCCTGGCAGATGAAAGTTGCTGAACTCATGGCAGCCAGGAAGCACAGAGAGCAGGGAGACTGAGGAAGATATTCACTTTAAACATGATTCTAGTGAGCCACCTATTCCAACTGGGCCCCAAATCCTAGGAGCACATTCAGCTATGAATGCACTGATGCATTAATTGATTGATGGCTATAGAACCCCAGTGATTCTGTCACTTTCAGGAAGCCCAACATCTGAATATGTGGGATATTTGGAAGACAGTTCCATTCTAAATTGTAATGGATGCTGAGATATACATAGAGAAAGTTTGCTAGATAAAATCTAATTTCTAAACATTAACTGTAAAATCTTTCACAATGCTTCTAAAGTGTTTTCACTTATTTCCTAAAAATAAAAAATATCAGCTAAATTTCTGGCAATATTCTTTCTTAAAGGGGTATTATTTTCCTCAAATATTGAAAGTAACTTATTTTTTAAATTTTCTAGATTTATGACAGGTATGTCACTCCCTACATTCAGAATTATACATGCTTTTATATAAAGTATTTATATATGCATATTAACCACACATTGCTACACCAATGTATTTTCTTAAGACTATCTCTTTTAGAAAATGACATCTAAGCCGGGCATGGTGGCTCATGCCTGTGATCCCAGCACTGGGGAGGTTGAGACAGGAGGATCGTTGTAAGTTCAAGACAAGCCTGGGCTACAAAGTGAGTTCAAGGCCAGTCTGAATGGTATAGTGAGACCCTGTCTCAAAAACACAAGGGCCGGGATTTAGCTCAGCGGCCTAGGCACCTGCCTGGCAATTGCAAGGTTGTGAGTTCAATCCCCAGTGCCACAAAAAAAAAAAAAAAAAAAAAGACTTCTATAAGGTCTATAAGGTGAAGTATTCACCTGCATATAACCAAATTCTAACAGAAGAATCAAAGTTTATATGGAGGTAAACAGATAGATGTCATAGAATAAAGCTGGGTAGTGAAAATCTCAGGGATGTGGAAAGACTGCCAGACTACTTATATCTTCCCATAAAAGGGTAGCCCTACTGAGTTTTAGGATGTTTCTTTTTCTTCTATGGAAAGGTGGGTCCAATCATACCAGACTGTATGATTTTCCAGGAGAAAGAAGATATCAAGGTGAAGTTATAAAATCTTTCCATCTTTAGACATTTACAACTAAAACAATTGGATTTATTAGGTTGGGGCATCTATTAGAAAGCATGGTAGGAAAATTCTTCTATGTAGTAAATACATATATTCATTACAATGAACTAACTTAATAGAATAAATCAGAGATGACAGAGAAGCATAATTGGGTACTTCTACATCCTTGCATCTCTAGTGGGGGGCTGGAACTGCATATAGTATTGAACTGTATGCTTTTTTCTGTAAATGCACGCCTATGACAAGGTTTCATACATAAATAAGCACAGGAAAGACTAGTAAAAATTACTAATCACTAAACAGAAAAATTGCATGCACTATACTACTCTCTCAAAGTATCTACTGTACTGTACTCAAAGTTTTCCTGATGATTTAACATGATACAATGCCTTTGTGATAATGTAAAAGGAAGTGACCCATGTAAGGATTGTGCCTCAGTGTTAGGCTGCTAAATAAGGATTATTGGAACACCAGTGGCAAGATGTCATGATAGTTGATCCAATAACCAACTTTTACCAAGAATGTTGCCTAAATAACTGACCTTATGGGCCTGTAGCATATACAGTTATAGTATATTGAGGAAAAGGATGACTCATATGCAGGCAGAAGATTCAAACATAGTATATAAGGCAAAAGACTCAAATGTAGTACTCAGGATGCAAACAATTTAAAATTTAACAAACTGTTTATCTCTGGAAATTTACATACAATATTTTCAGACTTTCATTGCATACTTTCCTTTTCCATTTCAATACTATATGTATAACTGAAACTAAGGAAGAATTGTAAAAGAAGAGGGCTGGGAATCTAGCTCAACGGTCTAAGCACCTGCCTGGCAAGCACAAGGTCGTGAGTTCAATCCCCGGTGCCGCAAAAAAACAAAACAAAACAAAAAAGAATTGTAAAAGAAGGTAGCTTTGTATTAACCTTGTATTAGTTAGCTTTCTTATTGCTGGGACAAAATACTGGACACCTCTGATTTAAAGGTGGTGAAGTTTAATTTAGCTAAGGTTTTAGGAGATATACTACCTGGTCAATAGGCTGCAAAGTAGGAACATTGTGCTTAATTCATGGCGGCCAGGAAGCACAGCAAAGGAATAGTATCAGAAAGGAAGGGGAAAGATACTAGTCATGGACTTACACTTACTTGACCTACTCAGGAATACCCAAAAATGTGCTCCACCAAATATCCTGGGGAAAGATCTTAAAGTCAATCAAGTTGACACTCCAACCTAACCACCACATCCTACCCCTTGTCAATCTTATATCCAAATACACATGATTGAATCAGACTTAATCTTTATATTGAAAAGAATACCAAGTTCATAATTCTGTCAACATAAAACAACTATCTCGCATATTTGCATGCAACCAGAAATCCAGCAGTCTTTCAAACACTCAACAGTTCTAACCTTTTTCAAAAGTCATAATCAATGTCTATTCTGAGGCAAACTCTTAGCTGTGAATCTCTGTAATAATCACAAACAAATTACACAATCCAAGGTACAGTGGGGGATGGTAAGAACTCTCCTTCCAAAAGAAAGGATTAGGAGGTTAGAATTTGACCAAAGTAAGACCAAATGAAATCTAGTAGGGCAAACATTAAGTCTTTTAACTCCATGTTCCATATCTGGGACACATGGTGGTGAGATGTCAGTTGCAGCGGGCTTGAGCAGACCTATCCCTATGGTGTTTGAAGATGAATCACATGAACTCTCTCTGGAGTTAACCCTAATCTCAGTATGAATTTTCTATAATGGCTGTCTTTCTTGTTGCTGGAACATACTCTATAGCACAATTGAAAGGAAGAGACATTTAATTTGGTTCATAGTTACAGGAAATTCAGTACATGGTATAAGGATCCAAGGCAAGAACATCTTGGTGGAAGGGTATAATGGAGAAAAGATCCCTAGTTCATGCCATCTGGGACAGTAACTGTGCCAGACAGGAAAGGGTGAGGGAGCAGAGATAGACCCTGAGGCAATGTTTTCATGACCCACACAGACACACCCAGAGTGTGCTCCACAAATTCCCCAGGGAAAATCTCTAAGTCAATCAAGTAGACACCCCACCTTAACCACCACAACCTTACTAAAGTTATTTTTGAATTATTGGATCTTTTGTGAGAATAAGGATGTCAGACTTTCTGAATGACCCAGAGTACCTATAATTGAAATGCAGATGAAGGAAGAATCCACAAACTTGGGCAACCAGATTTTGTCTAATAAATTAGTGCTCTATTTTTTTTTACTTTTTTTCCTTGTTTTCAATATTTTATGAATTGTATTTTTGAGATGAATCTGATATGTGGTCAAGGTTGGTCTTGAACTTGCAATAATCCTACTCCAACCTCCTCAGTAGTGGTAAGATGGAGTGTCACCATATAGAAACTATCATCTTTAAGTGCTAGATGTTTAAGTGCTAGATATTTAGTTTCTATATACTTATCTACATGGCTGAGATATTTTTCCATTTAGCCCAATCAATACTAACCTTTAATAAGAATAGTGACCATCACTCTAACTAAAGTTAAATATAGTAGCACACTGTCTCTCTTTGAAATATCAGTATAAAATAATGGATTTGTAGCATTATGTAAAGTTTTATTCTTCATACATTACAAAAACAGATCTTATAAACATTATGACATTTCTTACCTCAAAATCAATATCTTTACAACATGTGCACATAATACAAATGCCAATAATTTTTAGTACATCTTTTCTCTTCTTATTTTGAACAATAAACTTCTGCTGAAAAGGCTGCCACTCTTGAATAACACGACCTATTGGAACACCAGGAGGAGCTTGGACTTCTAGCTACAACAGCAAAAGAATATAAGAAAATATAATAATTATAATATTTATGCTCAGTGAAAAAGTGAAAATTCTTCCTGAAGAAATTTACAAACTTTCCAATCAATGCGCACTGACCTCCTGAGGGAAACATGGGAAGCAACAATGGCCCCATCTCAATGGTCTCTCCATAATTGCAACTTCTTGGCCCAAATTATCAAGAATCCTCAAGGTAAAAGGTCTATATTTTCCACAGCAATTTCGGATTAGGCAGTGAGAATCTTCCGTTGCCAAGTAAACTTTCTGTCCAAGGTGGTTCTTAATTTCATATGTGTTATTACTTTCAAAGCCTGTTAAGACTAAAAACATAAAAGGGGAATTCATAACCATTTGGTTGAAAATGGTGAGTCTCTCCTGTATGTTATAACATCTAACTATATCAGCTTTGGATGGCATTTGAAGCAGAACAAGAATAAGAAAAAGGAAAGGTGTTTAGAAATGATCCAAACTGAGAAAAAAGGCAAACAGAAAATAAGAGAGACTATTCCAGTAAGAGAAAATTGAGCCCTTATGTAAACCATGAAAAACAATTCGAATCTCCTTATTCCATACTCTGTCACATAGAAAGACTTTGCTGCAGAGGATTAATGTAATGCTGGGGATGGTCTCCATGGTGCAGGGCATATAAATGAAATGCCCACTTTTGGTACAGTGTTAATGTATTATGGAGGAATTATAGACGTGTGACTAAGTGTGACTATTCTATGAAATCTTGTAATAAATGGGTTGAGACATTTTAGAAGCCATCCGTTGGTCTTGTTTTTTATAGCATGTTTGAGCAAGGTAGTAAGGTTTTACTCTCAGTGCATACATGTGAAAAGAGAGTGAAAATAGAAGGGTAATTAGAACATCACACTGAGGCCAGAGCATTGTTGTTGAGCTCAGCTGTAGTTGTAAGTGGTTGATAGGTGTTAATCGAGGGAGAAGATGTCTGGAAATCACAACTTCAACTCATTGACTTCACAGACCATGAGTATTCTAAGAGATCTCTGCACCTTTCTGGGGCTCATCTCTTTGTTGAGGAAACAGAATAATGCTAAATGCTAAAATATATCTTTACCAAGGGCTTCCTGATAGGAGCCAAAAACTTAGAAACCCTAATTTATTATAGCCAGAAACTAGCAATTAATATTCAAACTTGTGTATAGCCCTCAGAAACTAGATTTATAATTTGTCGGATGACTTACCAAAATAATAAGAGCTTAAAAGAAAAGAGGCCCAAACCACACTGTATGTGTATGCATATGAAGGAAATTTTAGTCTGGTGGAGGAGACCTGCAGGAGTCCTATCACCATGAACTCCCTCAAATGTCTTTTGGAGATTTAGACAGACATTAACTTAGTGGTTAAAAGCACGACCCTTGACCTCAACACCTGTCATATAGTTGGAGAAAATAAAAACTGGTTTTGAAAGTATTTATCTAAATGATTATTTCATTAAGCTTAATCTCGGGAAATTTCACCTCATTCAATTTTAATACAATATGTGTTATATAATCTCTACATTTTATTCTGGGTAAAAGTGAAAACAAAATCAAAGAAATTCACACTTATGTCTTTCAGATCTAGTAAGCTTTGAATAGAGAAAAAATGTAAGTGAATACTATATGCTCGGATTGTATAAAATTTTGACTACTTTTCATCTTCTTTATACTACTCATAATATGAAAAAGTAGTATAGGTTTTAAATTTGGGAGAAAAAAGAGCAGGAAAACTTAGGACATTTCTTCTAAAAAATGGCGAAGTAAATAACAGTAACTTTGAAGATTACTTATACTTTATGACAAAGAAACACATATTTCACATTTAAGTCTATAAATTTAAAGAGACACACAATGTGTTGTATAATGAATGGTACCTTGCCATTTAGCTTTTATAGCATAAATTTTCAGAAATAAATTGCTGATAATGTTCACATTTTTGTTTTGTGGACATAGACATTTGTTAACTGTCCCACGTGAATTACAGTGCTATATTTTGGGGGGTTAATATTCCTTTGTCTTTAAAAATGTCTTCTGTTTCTAAAAGTGTCATCAATACACTGAATATGTACCTTGCAGAAGTTCAATTTCCTGGTGAACCAGGATCACATATGCCTATTAAAAGAAAAAGAAAATTGAGTGTATATAATCAATTATCAATAGTTAACATTATCAGTATTTAATGTTGTAATAGGCTTTACTGAAAAACTAAATTTAACATTTTAATAGGTGAAGTATTTATTGAAATTTTTCACTTAATGTAAGAAAATTTAAGTCAATAAAATCATTTGCACTGGAATTCATACAACAATGTTCTTTCTAGAAGAAGCTCAAGAAATGTTCAAACATTTTTTATTAAAAAGATTTCTCTTTTGTGTGAGTGTCTCAGGAATTGAACTCAGGACCTTGCACTTGACAGGCAGGCACTGTGCCACTGAGCACAAAAATTTCTATCTTACTACAAATTTCTTGGCTTCAGCTATTGTAGTAGGTGATAATTTTCTCCAAGCAGTGTATAGATACTGATTTTGAAAATGTGTGTTTCAGAGTATTTCTCAAAGAACATAATTATATAATTATGGCTAAAATTGGTATATTTTATCCCATTTGAGTGGATAATTAACTCAGTAGAATGTGCCAAAGACCACCTGATTTATTAAAAACCAGCTACATATCATAAAATTTTGGTTATATTTTTACAGATTGGACACACAACTTTATATTGTATTTTATCTACCTCATTTCTCACATCAAATAAAAGTTAAACCTCACATACTAAATTTCACTATTATTTAGTATAGCAAAATAGTGGTCTTCACTCCTCCTTATGTTTGGTATTTACGAAATTTAATATTCTAAAGAAAAACATTATAAATACATTATTTTATTGGTTATTAAAATGAGTCAACTTATACATAAAATATTAACTCTTTATTGGGTACCACTAATGAATTTAATCGATAAGTTCCTTTCAATTTTCCAGAAAACTATTAAGTTTTGGGATAAAAGCACTGGGTTCAATTCCAAAGTTCAGATTAAAACTCCAGTCTCACTTTCTTAGATTTTTGATCCTAGATAAGATATGTAAAGTCTTCTGAAAAACGGTGACAATTGTATGATGGAAACACCACATATTGGTAACTTACTCCTTTGTAACTAGAAGCACAGTTGTCTTTTTAAGTGTTTTATGTATTTGACATTACCTGATTTAGATATTCCAGCCCAGGTAGGATGTTTAATGGAGGTGGCAGCGCTGGCATACAAGGCACTCCTCCAGGTAGAGTTCGACAGTTGTATCTTGGCTGGTCTTGGACAAGAAACCCAGCTTGGTTAGCACCAGAAGAGCTAGCTTTTGAGATTGGGGTGTCAGTTTGAGAACTCAGATGGGCACTGTCGGGGTCAAGGTCACTAGCATGGGGACCTTGATGGAGACCAGAGGAGTCCGTCTGGGAACCTGAGTGTTCAGGCTGGAGCCCAGAGTCATCATGTTGGGGAACTTGACAGGCATTCTGGGAACTGGAGTATCCGGTATGTCTTGGAGACCCTAAAATAGGAACAAATGAAATAATTTAAATTTGGAGTTACTGGGATTAAATATGTGTCCCACTTAACTGAGCTGGCTTGGTGTTTTATTCCATGCTGTATTCCTATCCTACATCTCTTTCCCATTAAAAAACCAATATGATATTTAGTGTAAAAATTTCAGTTTCAAAATTTAACAACCTGTGTTCCCTGGAAAACAAATTTGAGAAACAAGGAAGGAATATGTCCTATGAGTCAAAAATGTTTAATGGTTAACAGGCAGAGTAGAGAAAAAATTTAATAAAAGTATGTTTTATATTTCTCTGTAAATACGTGATTACATTTAAGTTTCATAAATTTATTTACAGATTAATAATTCCATAGGAATGGAATACATTTTAAAGGACTGTGCTCCACAAATATTTTAACATTGAAAGCCATGCCAAATTTAAAATTTAAAGTAAGAATGTAAATATTATGTACTGTAAACATGTACTAGTAAAAATAAAAACATTGAAAATAAGAAACATACTTTTAGATGGGACATCTCTGATAAAACTCATATACCCTTAAGAACTAAGGCAAATAGCAGACTGAATTGTACAGTAATGCTTTTACAATAGCTTTTAAAATTTTATTCCTTCTACAATGAATAAATATTTATAACGCTAACTATATCAATGGCTCTCGTAGAATTAGGGGTTACAGCTATCAACAAGGGAACTTTCTATCATTGGACTCACAGCCAACTGTGGAAGACAAAAAACAAAAATGGTGCATATCAGTGTGATTGAGAAAATACATGGTGGAGATGACTAGGTAGGAAGCAGTAACTTAAATAGAAATGATTCAACTTGTGACTGAAAAGATGACAAGGAAAGGGCTTATGTAAAAATCTGGTAAGAAATGTTGCAGGAAGAAGGAAGAGCAAATGTAAAAACCCTGACTTTAGGAGTGAATTTGGCATGTTAGGAAACAGAGAGGAACATCCAAGACAGAGGAAGACTAGGAACGGCTCTCAGCAAAGTGTCAGGAAATAGTTCATCTCTGGGAGCCCTTGGAAAGGAGTTTGTATTTTATTCCAAGTGTAACGGATAGGAAGATTCTGAGCAGAAGAATAAGTTCCATGATGCCACTCACATTCTATAAAATTTCTGGTGTTGAGCACTATAATTAATGCTGAGAAACACAGAAGCTATCCCTGTTCTCATTGTCATATCAGAGAGACAACATTTTATTCACCCTTATTCTAGAATATCAATGTAATTTTTAGATTAGAATTGGAGAAAAATACTTTGAAGTGAGGGACCAACTTTTTATGTCTGCCTATGTCAAAGGTAACTATTCAGATAGGGAGAGGAAAAGTACTATGATTTGGATCAAAACTGTTGCTCAAAAGGCTCTGGTGTTCAGAGATGGCCTTTTGGAATGCGATCAGATCATGAGAGCACTAGCCACATCAGTGAATTAATCCACTGATAAATTCATAGCTGAATGGACTGCTAAAAGGTGAAGATTCATAGAAGAAAGTAGCTCACAGCAGGAGTAACCTGGCAGGACATATTTTGTTCTCTCTCTCTCTTTCTCCCCCTCTCTCCCTCTCCCTCCCCCTCCCCTCCCCTCCCCGTCC